>JAAGKR010007239.1:0-25000 GCA_011419295.1 Clarias macrocephalus | reverse complement strand
ACCCCACCCCCACCCTCCACTGGCCTCATCTACAAGTGGTTTAATCATGATCACGCAGCGGTTTAATCCTAATCCTCGCCGTTCTCATCACACCGCAGTATTAAACAGAGTTCTGATGTCCAGTGTTGATTTTTTACAGTGCGACTTCACTAAGCGTTTAAGTGATCCCACACCTCATTAGCCAAACGACTCTTAAGTTGAGAAGCATATTGTTCTAATCGCTTCAGGACTCAGAGTGCAGCGCACACCGCCGTCACCCTTCATCCTCTGACAACCCCAATCGAGCAAAACCAGACATCGCCTGGACAAGCAGCCCTTATTATTAAGGCCAACCTAATGTCATCAGGCTGCTGGGTGACCTATTGAGTCCAGGCTTTCATTTCTCCTTCCCACTTGCTGCTGAAGCCTCGCTGTAAAGCCACCTTAACGCTTATTAGCTCTACCTAATAGCATCGGAGAAAAGGAGCGAAAAGTCCTGCTTTTCTTTATTCAGCTCTAAAGGCCGAAGGACAATGCGTAATAAATCCATCTGAACTGGACCATCTCGAGTAGTGCTTGTGGAGAGAGGATAATTAAAAGGCTCTGGGTTTACTGCTGTGCTTCGCATGTTAACTCACTATTAATGTAGTGTTTAGTGTGCAGGAATACACATCAAGGAAGTAATTGTTTGGCTCAAATTTAAAGCAAATTAGAGAGGACATGTTGAATGTTTTGAATCCTCAATCTTGAATAGACAGGTGTTTTAAATAATATTAAAAATGATTTTTTAAGCATTTTATCTGACTGCTTCATATAATGCACATTTGTTGCTTTAAGACATCGGTACACTAGGTGGCGCTTTACGCCTTAAACGTGAGCCACCGATAGGGACTCGGAGAAGATGGGTCCTTTCGCGAGCACCCCACCCGCCCTCGTTCCTACCTCATTAGCTGCAGATTGGCTGATGGTCCCTAATTAATCTGTTGATGGAACTATTTTTGCAATCGTCCAGTCAACAGGGCAATTAGGAGCAGATCAAAATGCATTGTGGGAAATGCAGGAAATATGGGAACAAATTTATTGACCTCTGTGATGCTTCTCAAAGTCAACTACTTTGCGCTTACCCCAGATCCGCAGTACCGGCCGAGCCTTGGGGCCTTGGTGTCGGCGCCGTCGTACAACTCCATATAGTCGTAGCCGCAGTCGGCCTCCTCTTCAATCTCGAACGTCTGGAAGATGAGCTCGACACCGTAGCCCTTCTCAGCCGAGATCACCCATTGGCAGTCAGACGCACCGGGGTAGTTGTTGTCCCCAAACTGGGCATGTGAGTAGAGGTCTTTGGTTTTCACCTCGGCTTTTAATTGACCTCCGCACTCTGGAATCAAAATCAACAGTTAAATACTGCAGCTTCTGAAACATTAATTATTAATAAGTTATCAGGATATTGCCTTTTGATAGGCGGATCTCAACCAAGAGCAACATTAAGAACTCTGGCAATGGACGTGAACATCTCAACCAAGTTCTCATTTGGGACCAATTCTGGGGCAAGAAATTTAAGGCATCAAGTGAAAAGTACATTTGATAGAAGAAATTAACAAAGGCCAGATTGTTAGGTACTCCCAACATCCAGTGGTTCATACCACCCAAAAGTGGCCCAAGCAAGGAAACCCGTTGAATCGTCTACACATGGGTGGCCAAGGCGCAAAGAAAAAAAAAAAGTAGCTGGGTCTGATGCAGCATTTTTTTTTTTTTATCATCATAAAAAGGTTCGTCACATGCCAGTGGCAATAATGGCACAGGGATGCGCAATGTTCTGCTGGAAAACCTTGAGTCCTGGCATCCATGTGGATGTTAAGTACCCACCTTAATGGGACCAGTATTCCCTAATGGCAGTGGCATCTTTCAGCAGGATAATGGTTTGAGGAAAATGACTTAAGAGTCCATGGCGTTGTCTTTGACCCGATGGTAAGACTTGGTGCCAGGTACCACGGCACACCTTCAGAAGCCTCAATGAGATGGAGTTGGTTTGGCGTTACAAGGGGGATACAATGTGAGGCAGGCATTTTAATGTCTATACGCCTTTAGATATTTACTGTAGCTCCAGGCTTCTCTTTAACCCTGACATCAAGAGTTCACAAAGGTGTTGTAGTCTACTGTAAACAACTCGTACAGCTACATAATTCCATGACAGTTTGTTCAGACTGCACAGGCATGCCAGAAGAACTCTACCTTCTGCCCAATCAAAAGAAATGAAGAATTCCGTTTCAAGAGCTAAAATTTGCATCAATAGAGTCTTTATACAAACTTACTTAGCTTTGGTACTCTTACGAAAAGCTGTGTGGAGCCCTTAAAGCAAAAGTGCAATTTAAGGAAGTTTTTCGCTTCTTGGACTTCAATTACACTTTTAATTAATGGCAACTCAAGCAGTCTAAAAAAAGAAACTAATTCCCCAAACACCCTAATTTGCACTTTAATACAATTCCGTTCTTCTTGACAGAGGCCGTTTCTTCCTTTCTTGTGAAGTGCTTGTGAACGCTGTGAATTGCGCTCTCTACTCACCTGCGGTATGCGAGGCCTCGAATCCTTTCTTCTGCACGGAGTTGTCGGAGAAGAAGCGAATGAACATCTTGTTTCCGGACGACGTGACTGGGGGAGGTTTCTTGGAGCCGCAGTAGCGTCCGAGGCTGGGCGCCTTTCCATCGCGGCCATCGTAGATCTCGATGTGGTCGTATGCGCACTCTAAATGAGGCTCCATGTCAAGTTCATTGAACGCCTGCACACAGATCATAGTTTCTACATCATCTAATGGCAGCGCACAATCAATCCACAACACTGATCAGTGCCATGGAATATTAGAGCTCTAATCCTTCCAGAAGAAGGAGAGGGAATGCGATCACAATATGCAGTGCCGACTTCTTTAAAGATGGTTTCTGCACGTTTGGAATACAGGTCATCTGAACAATGGTTAAGAAATGGTTAAAATCTGGTTCTAATTGTTAGTTATCGCGGTAATGTTATACAATCAAGCTTGCAATTAACTGAGCAAACTGAATGCAACTTAAATTAAATGAAATTAAGAGAAGTTTAGCTAATTGCCTCAAAGGTTTCGGTCAAAATTTTTCTTAGCTCCGTCAAAGCTCTTGGCTGCCCTCTTTGGTAGAAAAATGTTACTGCAAGCTACACTTTATGGATTGATATCACCGCTAAGGGCACCAAATAATGATACATTCATAAAGAATTCAAGGCTGTTAGCAAGTTGTTAATTGTGATCACATGGCATTGCTGAGGAATAAAGCCCTGTTCAAAAACCATTTGTGTGTCACTACAGAAAAAACAACAACAACAACAACAACAAAAAAACTTTCCGTACTATTTTGATGCGATGTCCGGGCGTGGTGGAGAGAGCCCATGTGCACGCTTTCTTACTGGGGTATTTATCAGGCCAGTTGGGACTGGTGATGGTTCCACTCACACTGTTCACCGTGTGATCACAGCCGGCTGCAGCATACACACACACACACACACACACACACACACACACACACACACACACACAAAACCAGCACAGTCAACAAAGCATCCAACAAGCAGGTCCTTCGTACTGTTTATTTTTTTATTTTTTGTTTTTCCCCTCTCTTTTGTTCCCTTTGCATCTCTGAAAACCAGTGTTGTTCTTGGCAGCCTGATCCAACCATCTGTCTACCCTCCCATTCTCTACTCCTCGCTCTCTCGCTCAGTCTTCCTCTTCTGTCTCCCCACAATAGGGAAGGATCCTCTATAAATATCCTCCTGGCATTTAGTGTCAGCGAGCTGAAATCGATGGGGAGGGTTTTAAATAACCCTGAGCACGCTTGCTCTTAGCTTTCTCGAGTGTACTGAAGGTTCTTCGGCTCTCTGCTAGAGTTTTTTTTCTTTTCTTTTTTTTCTGAGGTTGCACAGAGGATACCAAAGTTCAGCAATTTTCTTCAAGCATAAAGTGAAACATTGAGGGAAAAAAAAAAAAAAGAATCAAACGGGTTTAATAGCGAGTCTACAGCATATAAATCATTTTGCAGCCCAGGAATACATTAGAATTAGTTTTTTTTTTTTCCCTTTCCCCCGTAGTTGCCGGACTGAATAATGGTTTTATAGGCTTTCAAAAGACAAACTGTGTTTACAAAGTTTCGCGTCAGTGGTCGAACTATAGTGCATATGACTAATTCCCGAATTCCGTGGGGCTGCACACATCAGCTGAGATCCAGGTGATCCAGGGTTTTGTAGTAGACAGGTTAATTAGCATGAACGGATAAAAGACGATGGTTTCAGAATGACGACTGCAGGTATATTTGATGATTGTTTGTTTGTATTAGGATTTATTGCCATATCAGCTTCCCAGGCTATTTCATAGCAGATACTGTACATATCAAACGTTAACCTGATTTATTCGAACCAATATAATATTATGTTGTAACGTAAGCGATTGAAAGAGTTGTGGAAAAGGTAATTTTTTTAAATAAAAATAATAACTATAGTAATTATAATAATAATAAATAAATATTACATTATAACAAGGCCTTGGCCAGAAGTACAAGACTTTACATAAAGGTTCTTTAGGTGCACTTTTGATTTTAAAAAATTGTAAAAGTTTTAAATCTGGTATATGTTGGTATATTTGATGAACACAAATAGTTTAACACACAACTGACATGTACAGTACTGTGCAAAAGTGTTGCGCCAAAACTGATTCATTCACATACATTCCTCTTGTATTTTTAATGTAATCTTGAGTAATAGTTTCTCCAGACTTTGTGTTTTTTAAGCGTTTGATCTGTCAATAAATCAAGAATTAAAAAAAAAAAAAAAAAAAAACATCGAACTTTATTCGTGAACCAGTGAGAATTAGGTGCAGATCATTAATATGCCGGTGATTAGTTTTACTGGTGATGCTGAATGCTGAGTGTTTGGAACAGACGAGAGGGGAAATGAGGTCGCTGCTGAGGTTGTTACCTAAACAATTTGTTTTTAAATTGTATCTTTAGGCACTTTGCAGTAAAACACGTAATCCATTTATCTTTTTCATTTAATCTACATTATGTAATTGACGGAGAGATTGCGGTGGGGGGGGGGGTCAAGATTTTTGCACAGTACTGTACAGTATCTCTCATGATTATACATTTCCAGAAAAAAAAAAAAGAAAAAAAAAAAAAAAAGAACACTTTAAGCTTTTACATGCAATACTCAGACTGGCCACTGTGCTTAATAGGCAGTATTTTTTGACTTTCTCCAGACTTGAATATCTGTAACTTATAATGCATTTCAATGTTGGCCAATGACTTACTGCTGTTTTTCGAAGTCACAAATGTAAAGTGCTACATGATCATATACAGATTCATATCTTGTTCCACTAGGTTAGCTGCCACATTTTAGCCTAGTCGATATGGTTTCCAGGCCACCAAGTATGAAAATAGGCTTCACACTATAGAGCTTCCATTCGCCCATTGGCCAGTTTTTTATTAATTGCACATCTAAGGATTCAATCCTACACCATATAGTGGATCACAATCTTCTCACCTTCTTTGCAGTCGTGTTTATTTTCATGCAGGACAAAACCGCTCCTGCACTGGCAACTATAGCTACCGAAGGTGTTCACACACTCGTGCTGGCAACCACCGTTCTCCTTCGAGCACTCGTCCTTGTCTGCGAAGAGACAAACCAAGAGTCTCAAAGATCACCGACGCATAATAAACAAAACACACAAACAAAACCCCTTCCAGTTTGGAATTTCTCTCAGTACCCGAGAAGAACTGAGCCTTGAAACCCTTCTTGGAGACGGTGTTGTCCGATTTGAACTCGATGCGCATGTTGTTGTACTGGGAAGTGATGGTCTCCGGCTTCTCGGCGCCGCAGAACTTCCCGTGCAGCCTGGAGTCCGCAGAAAGGCCGCTCCTGACCTCGACGAAGTCGTACTTGCACACCTACGCAAGGGTGACGATTGACAGGGGAAAGATAACGTGTCAGTTGAAACGGAAGAGGTGTTTGAAATGCAATTTGCACATCTGTGATGCTGTGAGGTGGAGAACTTGTGGTTATGGAAGTGGATGTTGATGCTGCAGAGCTCCCCAAGAAACCCCGGTACTTTTCTCATGTCTGTCTCATCATTTAACCCTTGCTGTTAGAATCTAATACGTTTAGTGCTGAACTACAGCGGTACCTCGGCATATGAATTTAATCCGGTCCAGAGACGAGTTCTTGGGGCGAAATTTTGTTTCGTATTGTGAAACGAATCGTTCCATAAGAAATAATGTAATTGCAGATGATCCGTTCCAGCCAACCAAAAACATTACACTAAATCTCACACTATAATCATATTTTTTGCATTCAAAAAGAATCTGAACATTTAGAAAAATATGAATGAAACCTCATTTAACCTTCATTTATGATTCCTGTTTAAAAATTAAACTAAAAGTGGCTCAGGCTTCTTCTTGTTATCGTCCTTAATAACATTCTTGGGACCCATGGTGCTCTGTTTGCACTAAATCTTGCACGAAATGCAAAAAAAAAAAAAAAAAAAAACACAAAAAAAATATGTAAACTCGCCTCTGTTGGCTTTGCACTGACGCAAACAAGTTTTAAGCGGCTCCCTTAACCGGCGCTCATATACCGAAAATGCTTCGTATGTCAAAGCAAATTACTTACAAAGTTTCAATTCTTAAGGCGGGGCATTCATATGCTGAGGTCCTACTGCATAACAATGATTCCTGTATAACAATTATTTATTTCTACATATGTGGTGGATAAATTAAGAGTGATCTTGTCGGCCTTTAAGCCATAACGAATGAATTCCCCAGGCATTCTCATTATCTCAACGTTAAAATTCTGTTCACGTCGCTTCCTCTGTGTCACATTTCGCCCCTTAAACTCCCCGGAATTCAACTGAAATACATTTCCGAGCACTTAGCCAACCTGCCCTTAGAGCCCAGACCGCCGACTCTGGCGGAAATGAAGCAGACAGACCCACCCCACGGCGAGGCAAAAACCTAGCGCTCACATCGTTGCCCTCAGTCTCGAAGACGTCGAAGAGCAGCGTGATGCGGTACTGCGTGGGCGCCACCAGCTGCCAGACGCAGTTCTTGTTTGGCGGGTACTCGCGCGGCCAGCCGGGACTCGTGATGGAGCCGTTCAGCTTGGTGATGAAGCCGCCGCACGCAGCTAGAGGCACAAACAGAGAAAGATAATGTGTCAACACTTGACACGTCCACTGCAAACACACTCAGATGCTTCTCTCTCCTGCCAGCATACGCGGCAGGAAGCAAAAAATGGTAAACAGATGTCTGGAGATCTGAATCACTAAAAACACATTAGGTGACAAAACACAACAGAGGGACAAATCAAGATGGGGTTAAAGGGAAATAACACAACCCTAGAAAAGGGTCACCATTAACAGCTTGAAGATTGAAGTGTGTTGAAAAGTTGTATTTCCTTTTTACGCCAACGATTACAAGTTTTAACTCTTCAAAACGTCTGTGAGACAAGTTCCCGTTACCACTTATGATATACCGTAGCAGCTAGAAAGACCTCTTGGTTCCTTCACCAACCTCTCATTTATTTAGGGAATGAAGAAAAAAAAAAACATCTGGAATGCAGGATTTGCGGCTATAAATCACAAACACTGAAGAAAAGAAAAAGCCTCCTTACAAGAAAACTTCCGAACAGCCGAACGTTTTCATGTCTATGGTACAAGTCCCTGTATCAATGTGTGAATTAATATAATGATACATAATCACAATATAATCATTCATATAAATGAAGATTTGAAATACTACTGTTGAAGCTGATCTCAAAGAAAATCAACCAAGTCTCTATTAAGCTGGACAATCAGAAGTGACAATTCGATAGCGCTCTGGTACAACGATAGAAGCCCTTGTGAAAGAGAGAGGGGAGGGGGGAAAAAATGAGATTTTATAACAGTACAGCTTGCAATAATGAGAAATTGCTGCAGCACAGAATGTGTGCGAAACCTGGCAAGCGCTCGAGTAGAAATTGTCCTCAGAGGCGGCGACGGAAACACAAACCGAGACGAAGCAAAAGCAAAGAAAAGCTCCTGCTATTGAGGTGCTTACATACATAAATCACTGCCTTTTAGCCGAACCTCCGAAGGTCCTGTGTTAATCAAAAGCTATAAAGCAATTCTACCTCAGGCATGTGAACAGAGCGCAGGGGAAAAGGTGTTAATTGGCCATCTGCTCCAAATTAATCAGTAGGTAACACCCCGGACGTCCATCGCGGACCACGCGGACAAAATGAGGATGAGAGGCGTTTCCATGGAAACCACCATGCCACTCAGAGATGCCATCACACAGCGAATTCCTGTGCGATTTAACCAAGTCTGCATTTAGCTTCAGACTGACCTGACAGCCTCCTTCTGTCTTACAGCGACTGGGGTTTCAGAGGAATCCGACAACACCATGATGCTTTTAACTATGAAGAAGTGACAGAAGGACGAAAGTCCTGCAAAATTGCCGATGATTACATTAGATCCAGCAGGACAGCAGCACAAGCTGGAAATGACCTTTAGCATTTAAACTCAAGACTGAACAATTTTTCTGAGTTGTATTTTTTCATTCCTGTATTGGAACATAACACAAAAAAAAAAAACATCCAATACATCCCTGATCCAAGATAAACACATTTTTCTCATTTACAGTCCGAGAAATAATATTTACAAATTCCTTGCATGAAAGGAAATTACATAAAAATAAAGAACTTGCATCACAGAGACTGAGATCCTCATAAAATGACAAACTATGTAGCTATGCATTCCTACTCCAAGGACAGATGTGCAGTAAAGTCCTGCTGGCCACTAGGGGCAGTGTGGGGTCACATTTCAATAAGGTGAGAGGGTGAAACACAGAACTGGGTATATTTGTGAGAAACAAGCAAAATGATGTTTTTTAAAAACGAAAAACCTATTACATAGTTATTTAGTTTGTTACTTTCATACAGAAATGTCCAAACTGAGAAAGAAAAATAATACATAAGAGTAACTTTAGTATGATTGATTGAGTAGATTTTAAATCAAAGCAAATTACCAGACCAATAGGTGTTTTATGCCTTTAATTTCAATACTTATTGATCACACTGCAACATGCCTTACTTCAGAGCATCCAGTTTTGTGAAACGTAATTCAAACAAGTTTGTTCCTGTTATCACTTGTGTTAAAGCGTCATCCCATCCCCAGCCTCTCTTTACTCCATCTTTAATTTAATATGACAAAAAAGCAGCTTGGCATATTTCTGGGGGAAAAAATACAGAAAGTGGAAACTTCTTTGTCCTGAAGACTTTTCCATTGTGGAAAAATGATTGCTTGTTACAAAAACTCTGACGCTGAAGACTCTTTCTTTTAACATTAGTTAAATAACCATCTCCTTGCCGAGCACTGTATTTAATTTAATTTAACTGTTCAATATTAGACTTAAGACTATTAGAATATATACCCTTTCTGCGTTGTTTCTTTACAGGGTGTAAATATAATGGGTTGTATAATGTACTTGTTTATCCAAACAAGCACATTATACAACACATTCTGATCAAGGTGAAACCTCCGTCGAAATGATTTTTTTCCCCATAGAAAATGAAGCCAATGCAAAAGTGCCAAAGCGTGCAGTTCCTTGAATGACCACTTGGCTCCAAAACTGACCCAATCCCAATGTTACAACACACTTTATTAATCCCAGAGGGAAATTGCTTTGTCTTGGTTATACAGTTGCTTTGATTAATTTACCGGGAAGAAAGGAAAAAATTTGATTAGACAAGGTGGGGGGAAAATAATAATAAATAAAAATGTAAATAAAAATAAATTAATAGAAAATTTAATTAAATATAGCACACAGTAAGTTACATATTGCACTAAAAATAATTAATATACAGATATTGCACTTGAAATGTAAATGAAAAGAAAGAAACCATTTTTACAGGTACTAAATAAATAAATAAATAAATAAATAAATAGCTGGTTTGATCTCTATAGCTAAATTTCCCATTCATGACAACCAGACGAGGGTGAATTTTTATATAACACATCAGTTAAAATGATATTAAGCCATAAATAATGCATAAACTAACAGCATGGCTGATTTGGTTGACCGCTGCATTGCAGGTGTCATACCGCTAGCTGTTCGCGATGCATCACTTTATATAACCAGCTAACCGGAATCGTTGTAATTTGACACACTCCAAAAAACATAGGAGTTGACATTGGAAGATGTGCATGATATGCATTTATGTATGTAGTTCCATCAAATATAAAAGTAACGTTAGCATATAAATTAACTTTAGCCACCTGAGCATTTTAGCTAAGCTAATGCTAAAATAGCTAGCTTGTAGGAACTTATGCAAGTATGCATATGTGTTTCCAACAAACAGCCAGGTTCCGTTTGTTAAACCCATTTGCCTGTTTATGGATTAACCAGGATTTAGGTGATGAACCTCAAAGAATAGTCTTCAGAAAACCCATGGCTAACGTCACAACGGGATTTGAGAACTCAACAGTACTACACTTTATAATGTGCATTCATTGTGCTATAAACTACCAACCTTTAAACTAATTCAAACTGTATTCCAACAGTCATTCAGAAGAATGAATTCTTAGTATTTCCTAATAAAAATGACAACATGGTGACTTTTTTTTTTTTTTTTTTTTTGAGTATGCAAACGACAAGGAGCTTAGTTTGAAAAATCACTCAGATACAGGAAGCAATGTAAGGAGGCCTTTCTTTGCTGCTTACAGTTTGACCGTGCACATATGGCGCTGGTCAGCCATATTGAAACTTGTAGTCATGGTGCACTCACCCTCGCAGCTTCGTTTGTCTGCAGCCAGCTCAAAGCCTGGATCACACGCACACTTATAACTGCCTAGTGTGTTTACGCAGCGTTGCTCACAGCGACCGTTGTCTGGCCTTGAACATTCATCCATCTCTGCAATAAAAAAACCCACGCACCATAATGAACGTAAAAAGTTAGTGAACTGCAAAGCAAGGAGAAAAACAAAAAACAGCATCTTTATGCAAGTTTGAAACAAGAAAAAAAAAACATTGCACAACATGACATGCTTTTATAAGAAAGTAATCAATCAATGATTTTAAAGAAAAAGAATTTAAATCCTTACTATTTACTGTCTTACTACGTAGCCAAAAGGTGAGGGTAATAAATAACAAATTGCGTTAAGTGGAAAGCTAGTGCGCTATGTACTGTAGAGTGTACACACACCAATTAGTGCCCTTGACTAGGGGTTAGGGAGGGATTTGGGATTCAGCCTGCTGTTAGAAGCTAGTGTCT
Source organism: Clarias macrocephalus (assembly GCA_011419295.1). Classification (NCBI taxonomy): domain Eukaryota; kingdom Metazoa; phylum Chordata; class Actinopteri; order Siluriformes; family Clariidae; genus Clarias; species Clarias macrocephalus. The sequence goes on along the minus strand of JAAGKR010007239.1, from coordinate 13,708 downwards.
TTGTTGTTTTATTCACACCTAAGCAAGCTACAAAGAGGGAATTTGGAATGATTTAGAAGCAATTCTTACGGATTTTCCCCCATGTTGCGACTAACGGTCATTAGGACCCATGGGACAGGGAGTGATACATACTATATACAGTGGAACCTCGGATTGCGAGTAACATGGTTTACGAGTGTTCCGCAAACCGAGCAAAGATTTTTAATAAATTTTTCATCGGAAACCGAGCAAGTATTAGTTTACGAGCGCCGAGTATCATGTATCACGCATGCGACTCTTACTTTGACACCGAGCGTCACTTTCTCACCTTTTCTGTTACTGTGTAAAACGAGGCGAGGGAAGGGGCTAATTCCACACACGCGCACACACGCGCGCACACGCGCGCACACGCGCGCACACGCGCGCACACCGCGCACACACGCGCACACACGCGCACACACGCGCACACACGCGCACACACGCGCACACACTGCCTGCGTGCACTAACGGAAACACTTATCTGTCCGTATTTATTTGTACTCTTTTTTTAAGGTAAAGTGCAGATTAATTTGTTTTATTTTCATTTTATAGATTGTATTAATTATTTTTATGTATTTGGGGGGGGGCTGTGGAATGAATAATTTGAGTTTTCATTATTTCTTATGGTAAATGATGATTTGATTTACGAGTGTTTTAGAACACGAGCCCACTTCCGGAACAAATTATGCTCGTAATCCAAGGTTCCACTGTAGTTACAGTGCTGTTGCCATCTATGATCACCACTTGTGGAATGTCTCTCGTCCAATCAGATAACCTGATCAGGACTAACTGTTGTATATAATCGTCTCCTTTAAAAAAAAAAAAAACATTATTTTCAATCGCAGAAGCAGAAAAGTTGTGGTGTGCTTTATTGAATGCACACCACAAGCGAGGAGAAAGTTAGAGAGTCTAAACAAAAACATAAGCACACCAGTCATAACAGATACCGCTGTTACGTCTGTTACATCAGGATGCATTTTCAAATCCATACCTTTGAAGAAGTTGGCAGCGAAACCGGCTTTGTTGACCGAGCCGTCAGACACAAACTTCATCCAAAGCTGGTTCGAGCTGCTCTTGATATCATCCGGCTTGTCGTATCCACAGAAGCGGCCCAGCAGCGGACTGTTTTCCGAATTCCCATCGCGTACCTCGAGATAGTCGTAAGCACAGCTGTCGTGCCTCTCGATCTGAAGACGGAAAAATGTAAAAAGGTTCAAATGTCATACGGCAATTAATACCGCAAATAATACAGTATTTCTTTTAAATGCAAAAAATACTGCTTTTTGTTTGACTCGAGCCAACGCCATAGAATATGAACAGCCTGTACTCGTAAACTGTGGATCACGTGGAGCTTTGTCTTTATTTGCACCAGCTGGTTGGGAGCGGGACCAAAACTAAAGCAAACCTCAAGACAGTCTGCTGGAACGGAGGAGTGGAATCAGTGGGACGAGGCAGGAAGATGAGAAGAAAGCAAATGAAAAGCTATGCTTAACGTTAAGTAAGTCTCTTAAACCACATCAATTTGCCAACTACTAACTTCTCTAATTTATTCAAGCATGCATTGTACTATTTAACCATTTACAGGAACAATGCTGGAAGACATTTCCCTTCTTCTAGTATTGCACAAAAAGAAGAAGACGACGACACTGGGCAGTAGTGACTCGATGGTTAAGGCCGCACTTAATGCATATGTGACAAATAAATGCTTCTTCTTGTCTGTCTTCTATAACAACAGTGAGGTTTATTAAGTATTCATACAGTAGCTTCATTACTTACTTCGAAGGACTGGAAGGTGAGGCCTACATGGTAGCCCTGAGCGACAGTGATCTTCCACACACAGACTTTATTGGGTCTGTAGTCATCTGGGTAGTTAGGAGACTGGATCTGCCCATTATCCTTCTTCACTTCACCACCACAGATAGCTGTAAGATAATACAGTTATTCCTTCATATACATTTAGTCTCGCGGCAGACACTTTTATCCGAACCGACTCGCCGGCGACTTACAGAATCCGATCCAGACAAGAGACAGTAAAGCTTTGCTCATGAGCACGCCACTGCTAGTGCTGGGAAATAAACTCACAACTTTCTAGTCCTTAGAATCATATTTGAATTTGTGATCTACAGCTACAGTACCAATGTAGGAAAAGAAGGTACACGACTAGGAGTGCTTCCATATTGGGATTTTTTTGTTGTTGTTTTTTTAATGCTCTGGTCTGAACACATTGTCCTGACATAGTGAACAAATAACAGTGATGGCACTCAAACAGGTTGTTGCCTTCATTAAATGTAAGTTAAATATATTAATATCTTGAGTATACATGAAATACATTGACATTTGCAATGTTTGAAATATCTTAATATAAAAGATATATTTCTCTTAATACAAGCATGCATATATTATTATTATTATTATTATTATTATTATTATTATTAATATAAGATATACATCTTAATACAAGCATATATTTTTATATATTATTTTTTTATATTTTTTATTTCTTTTTATGTAAATAATTGTTTATATATGTATATGTATATTTTTATCATTATTATTATTATTACATTTATTTACATTCAATATATAATTTTTTAAATATATTTATTTATTTTTATGTAAATAATTGTTTATATATTTTTATCATTATTATTATTATTACATTTATTTACATTCAATATATTATTTTTTATATATTTATTTATTTTTGTGTAAATAATTGTTTATATATATTGTTTTTTCTTTTTTAATCATTATTAATATATATATATCTTAATACAAGCATATATATTTTTATATATTATTTTTTTATATATTTATTTATTTTTATGTAAATAATTGTTTATATATTTTTTCTTTTTTAATCATTATTATTATTATTACATTTATTTACATTCAATATATTATTTTTTAAATATATTTATTTATTTTTTATGTAAATAATTGTTTATATATTTTTTTATCATTATTATTATTATTATTACATTTATTTACATTTAATTTATAATTTCCTTTGTTACACATGTTAAAAGTTGAACAATGTATGAAAATGTTTGGTCACACCTCTAAAACTTTATACTCATGTCATGCAAAGATCCTAAAACCCAAGGCTCCTATATATACAATCGAAATTAATTAAACTGTCACAGGGCAGCCTGCATCTCTGGAGTGTCATCCGCCATAATTGTTATTTCTTAACGAGCTCAGCGAATAATTCGTTCCATGCTGTGCTGCCTGGCAAGGTGTGAATAATTTTGAGCATGCTCACTGTAGGATCATAAAGGAAATAAATGCACGAAAGCATAAATAAATCAAATAATAATAAGCATGTAGGATTATGAGAAAAATGGCAACATTTCATCATTTCAAATAGAAACATATAGAAATTAAAAATGAAAAAAAAAATTTAAAATTAGCACAACAGAATCGCGATATATAACCAAATACATTTGCGACCTCGTGTCTGCTGCATAGATTTAAGTTTACCTTCATACACAGCTGAGAAGCCTTTGCCCACCCAGTTGCTGCTGCTCCTGAACTCGATCCACAAACGGCTGTCTGTCGAGATGATCGGCTCAGGAAGCTTGTCTCCGCAGAATCGACCTGAACACGCAGACGAATTTATTACACCGAATTACCCTGCTTTCGAAACCATACAGAATTGTCTAAGAGGTCACGTTACACAATACGGACCTTTGAGCGGGGCTTTCCTCCAGTATCCATCCCTGATCTCCACGTGATCGTACCAGCACAGATGACTCCGGTATAGATCCATGGAAGTGAAATTGAGAATGATCTAAAGGGAACGAGGATGTCAGTTCAGTGCGAATTACACTCATCGCTTGATAGGAGGATTTCCTCAATAACAGTTTGTCATTTTTAGTAGTGATTTCCTTCGATACAACTGGAACATTCAGCATAAGGGACTGTGTAATGAACTCTCTCTCTTCCTGAGCCGCGCCAGGGGAAAACAATAGACTGTAGTGTTACGCGGAATGTTGGGAAGTGTGCGGTGAATATTGCGGCGTATCCGCATTAACAATCGAGTTCTGTTGCATTTACGTTAAATAAGGCATACTGTAATATAAAAATATAACTAAGAAATATCATTGAAAAAACTTGGGAGAATCGAATATTTTGACATTTTTTCCCCAATTTTCCAGAATTCAGGCATAGCAACAGCACCACAGCAAATTTCCATGTCTTATATGCAATCATCATGTTTATATTGCAAAATGCAATTATGATAAATGACTGCGAGCTAAGATCAAAGAATGAGGAAAATATTTTGATTTAATTTTGAATTAGGAAAAAAAAAAAACATTTTTAAAAGGTTGCAAGGTATTGTAGAACTAAACCAGCTGTTATTCTTTTTGTTTGTTTTTGTTTTGTGACATTAATAAGAGTGGTGTATAATTTTCCCTTTGAATATAATAACAAAGGACAACAACAACAATTACAGTGAAATTTCCGAAATCTGTTCATGCCAGAAGAGCAGAGTGGATAACTCAGGAAAAAGGCACGCAGTGAGATGTTCAGGAAGAAACCTAGTAGTACAAATAACCTTCTCATTTATCAATATTTTATATTTAAAGTTGAGTAAAGTTGGTTTTACAACAACATATTCCTGTCAGATTTCTTTTTGTCCTTGTAACATTTGTGAAAATTACAAAACGCCAAAACGGACGAAGCTCACGGAGTTGACAAACACGAAACGACGATTAAACGGAGAAAGATTAGACACAAACTCTCACGTCCTTTAGAGGGTGCCATTTCTTTTGTCCAACTCGAATATCCAAAACGTGTGCATTTGTCTTGGATTGATTTCGTTCAAGGCATTATAAAGAAATGACAAAACAATCGTTAAAACTGCGTGCACTATTGAAATCAACAAGCGAGTTGAACATGACAGTTGTATATACTTGGATTTAAAATCGCAGTAACTAAACATTAATTATGGGATTCGAAGACGATCAATCGGGGGTTTTGTGTCAATGCGTCTCCTTACGTATAGATTTACACAAATTCAGGTCATTTTGTCGGAATGTTTTTTTTTTCTTCCAACTAACAGGATTTTTATGAATGCCACCTTTCTTGTGTAAAAGCTCCAGCTAATGATCTACAAATACATTTCTTACTATCCAGTGGGAAAACTGAACTCCAGTGTGTGCAGTCAGTGTCCTTAAATTGTTTATTTCTAAAAATGATCCCATCAGCAGCTCCAAGACCTCAGAGAACCTTCTGACAGGGTGACTGATTTTATACACGCTCTAATTACTTACAAGAATGCTGCATCTGTCTTTTTATACACATATATATATATATATATGACTTCATTTACGTGAAATTTATTTGAAAACTCATAATCGCATATTAAACAATGTATAGCGCCATCTGTTGAATTTTTAGATGAACTAATGATTTTTTCAAGGTTGATTTTTTTTACGATATCCATTTCAGATTCAAAGTAGCATATCTTCTCTTCCCGTGGGCCGACTGCGATAAAACAAACCCTATATGTTACCTCACGCTCGGCCATATACAGCTGTGAAAACCCCTTTAAAATTCGTTGAGGAGTTTTTACGTGATGCGTGCACAAACAAACAGACAAAAATTCCCAAAAACATCTTGATGTGTTCTGTTACTCATTTTACATCCTCACAAATGATTTTTTCGCAAATATCTTCAATGCACAGACAAGCCAACTGTGTATATAAATTAAAACTCTCCAGCAGCTCGTTACATTTAGGGCAGACGCCGTTAATCAGAGCGATCTTTTGTAATACGTCTGAGCAGTTGAGGGTGAAGGGAGTTGCTCAAGGGCCTAACAGAGGGGTCTGAACCTACGACCTTCTGAACCATAGTCCAATTCTTTAACCAGTAACCTTGACCAATTTTTTGATGGCATTTGAACAACTTATTTCTCTCATTATACATCTGAGCAGTTTAAGTTAAGGGCCCTGCTCAAGGTCTGAACCTGGGGTTTGAACCTAGGACCTTCCGATCAGTAGTCCAACACCTTAACCACTGAGCCAGCTCAGTCCTAAAACTACAGACCACAAGAAACCCATAATTAAGCAGACAGACCGACAGACTGTCTGGTATTTTCACCTTTTCGCCCGGAGTGACTGAGATTCTCCAGATACAGTGCATGTACGCCGAGTAGCCGTTGGGGAACCCCGGAGAGGAGAAGTTCCCGCTGCTGTCCTGAAGACTGTCTCCACATCCTTAAAGAAAAACACACAGGGTCAAAGGTGATTTATACTGTAGTACACGTTTGAGAAGACCGGGCCAGAGCGCAGCATGCTGAAGTATTTATACACTGCGATGTAGCCAGATGTCATGCACAAAGATGAAAGGAGGCGAAACATGTTGTTATCTTGATGCCTAAATGCAGGCCAGGACTCGGCTCTGCATTTTATGAAACACACACGTGCTTTCAATAATAAAAGATGCACTACAAATCACACTCGGTGTCTGCTGTATTTAAACTGTGCTCACTTACTGTATCTTACCATCTCACGCAGCAGCGCAGGAATATTCCCTTTTTATACCAGAGCACCCGTCGGAAAGCTGCAGCTTAGGCTGTAGTTCTGCCTCGAATTTAAATGATTCGTTTAATTCTTAAGTCTTTCTAAGGCTTTAAGGACATCTAATTAAACTGGAACTTCCATAGTTCCGCGCAACTGCAGGCATAAGGAGCGTTCGAGTCAAACCGGGACTTTCTGGTAGAGTACGGCCTTTATTAAATATAGAGAAATAAAGGGAGTTTTTTTACTCTCATAACTGTGTTCTGTTATTCTGCACAATCAACAGTCCTGCTTTGCCTCGAACAGTGTATTATAATAAGAAGAAATATTTGATACTTTTCTGTAAAGAGATGTTAATTTCGAACAGCAGAAGTTTTCTGGCTTTCCTGTTTCTCTGTATGACAAGAAATTAGAATAGAAATTTCTTTTGCAGAGATCTGAGTGCTGCTATAAATAGCATTCCTTAATCATTATATAATTATAATTATACATTTTATGGTGGTAATAGTAAATCGGTTTCGCATCACACCATATTATGTCGTTGATAATTTTCCTATAATAGCACATCAAAAAGTGTTGAATTCCTTATTTAATTGGTCGATTTTTTTTTTTTACCTTCATCCCTCTGTACCACAATGTTGCATATTTTGCCATTTTTCCTGATCCCAAGTCATCTTATTCAACTCATCAGCTAATAAATGAAACTGGAATTACAGTACGTTAGAACTGGCTGAGATAAGAGGACGCGAAACACGAAAACACACAGACGGACGGAGAACGTCCTGCAGAAACGTGACCGAGAAACACCAAAAGGAAAAATGAAAGAAGAACTCGAAGCATGGCGCATCCTCTTTAAATATAGGAGCAAGAGAGCTATAAATAAACCCCCCTCTAAGGAAAAGCACTGAACTGTACACGATGTGCTGGAGAATGAGAAACACGGCTGGCCATCCGGAAAACACAGAAACACTGCAAATCCTGTTCATGTGCAAAGGAGATAAATGTATATAGCTAATCTACAGAGAAATGAGAAAATCCGATTCTTTCTTTTATTTAAAAAAAAAAAAAAAAAAAAAAAAAAAACCCTGGTGACAATGCATCACTTCATGACTGGGGTTTAGAAATGCCTTTCCGTACTCCACCCACCGTCTATTAAACCCACGACGCAGCTCATAAATACACCTTGTTACTCAGTTTACACTCATTACTTTCCTACAAACGCGGCTCTGCGGTTATATAAAAGGCAAAGCTGCTGAGAGCAACATGCCTTAAAGGCGCATCACTGAGGCCCGTGATGCCTAAAACTATTAACAAGCGGCCTGGCGAGCCACAAGGGGGGGGGGGGGGGGGGTACGACTGCCACGGCAAGGAATGCTGTGCGAAATGTGGATCGGCCAGGCGCACTACCAGGGAGGCTTTCTTTTCCTTTTTCCACGAGTTCTTGCGTCAGCCCGTCGCGCTCCGCCACATCATCCGCACTTAGCATGGCTGCAGGGGCAAAGTCATGTGCCGGGGTCACCGCGTTTAAATATGATGACCATTTTGGCACAAGTCACAGCGGACGAGTTACAGTTGAGGCAAGACAGGAAATCTTTATATATATTTTTCCCCCTTCATTACATCACGAGACAAATCACCGGAAAATATATCCTAGTGTGGATAAGACCTGGATTTGGTTTATGTTCGAACAACGTTACATTTGAAAGCATTAAGGATTTTTTTTATCCATTAAATAACGGATGAACCGTAGTTCGGCACTATGTTTGCCACCAAATTAGCACATCATCATTCCTCAACAAAACCGATGACATTTGTGTACAAATATGTCCTGAATTCTGCCTCAACAGACTGTACGGTCGATGGCCTTCCCCCCTACCAAGGTTCAGTATGAGGTCACACGCCTGCCACAATTTTTTTCCAACTCACCCCCCCCCCAAGGTTCCTTCTCAAATTTAGAATCAGTGTTTCCAGCATGAAACAACAGGATGGTGTAATGAACTCTTCGCAACGTCTTTCCAAAAACAGTGAGCCCCGAAGGACAGTATTTTTATTAATTTTAAAAAATGACACGGGCCTCCGGGTGACGCAGTGGTAAAAGCGCTCGTCCTATCATCCAGAGATCGCCGGTTCGAATCCCGGGTGGTGCTGTAACCTCTCGCAGCCGGAGGTCTAGAGAGAGCTGATTGGCCGAGCTCTCTCAGAGGGGAGGGATGAGAGGTGCTTAGTGCTCCCACATTAATCACGGCTCTACAGCCAATCAGGGGCGTCTGTGAGCTCGCGCATCAGTGAGAGCGGATAGCGCCGTCCTCCGAGTGTGTTACGCCGCCCCCCAACGGTGCGCGAGCGAGCAGTTCGAAAAGATGCGATCGGCTGACGTCACATGGTTCGGAGGAAACACGCGATAGTCTTCGGCCCTCCCGGCTGAGTGGTAGTAGTAGCCTTAATGTGGAGCCCCCTAGTGACGGGGAGGAATTGGACACGACTAAATTAGGGAGAAAATCCGATAATCCTCTTTATCCATCAACAAAATCAAAAAACAACTTGTTACTTCCCGTCATCAGTTATAACAGCTATAAAAGTTCTCTCACCGGTTTCTTTCGTCTTTTTTTTTCTCTCTCTCTCTCTTTTGAAACTGTCCCGTGGCAAGAAACTTTGCTGTGACAAAACTCTGATACTGGAGTCTCCTTCCATACGTAAACATTCAATTAAAAGAAAAGTTTGATTCTCCATCATGCAATAAATATTATGTGTCTTTTCAGGTGACGCATCTATCATACAAGTCCATTGTTACTATGGAAACAACTATACTGTCTATCAAAGCTCTGATGTGCCTGCAAAAGCTTGTCCTCAAAGACACAATCATAAATCGTAGACTTGAGTAGTTAAGGGTCTCAGCCAGGACATTCCCCTCCCTGAGCCATTTTATAATTCGAAAATTTAAGGTAACTTTATATCATCATCAGTGATGCCCTGTTTATCTCCGCTTCTAATTAATATAATCTACCCTGGACACGGTTGTTATTTTTCCGTAACGTCCATTATGTAAAAGTATCTACCTTTTTGTACTCCTTTATCCTAAAGAGCAGCTGCACTCTATTTCCTCCCTCTTTATCTGTAAAAAGGAGGGACTTCTAAGCTTCCTGTGCTTGGCCACTGTTTACTTGTCTTGCCCCGGGCCTGGGAGCCAAGGCGACCGTTGCCAAGATGCCCCACCACATCAATCGCAGACGCTCGACTATTTCCAGCTTGGGCAAACTGCATCTGGGAAATCTTGTCATGGGACTTCTTTGAAAAGCTGAAACTTGTGCCTGTTGCATTGTCCTGTACGTAAACATTTCAGGGAAGATCAGACACCAACGTGGGGAAGTGCCGCCTTCTTGGTATTGGTGGTGTTGGTGCACCATATGGTGTACAGCAAGAAAGCATAGAAGTGATGGTTAGAATTTAACAGCGCTACCGTTGGCTTACTTGGACACTTGTACAGTTTGCGTGCCTGCGCGATGTCTCCTTTGCTCAGCCTGGTTCTCTGGCCGATGGGAGGACGGACGCCGTTTATGTCATATCGTGGTAAAATGGTATCCAGGAAAATCCCTCTGTGGAAAAACAAAAGAAAGGGGAATGGAAAAGTCAGCAAAATGAGAGCATGAGTCAGACAGCGCGCAGATATACTGTAGCCCTTACACTGTAACAAGATGTTCTGTCTTTGTTCTACTCCTACATCCTCCCATCTTTCTCCCACGTTCATTCTATGTGCTCTGGCTTTTCTCTTCTCTGATTTCAACAATCGTTTTGCTAAACGACGTAAAAAAACTAATTAGAACAGAAATAAGTAAAAGATCCAAGCACAAAAACCCCAAACAAACACACAAACAAGCAATAATTTATCCATCCCTTTGCTTTAGGATTGTAATTAAATAGTGATTCCTGTAGTCTGTGGAACGGTAGTTTAATACTGTAACGCGGAGGCACCGTACTGTGATTAAGTGTTGCACCGCGCTGCGCGTTCACTCCTTACGAAGCTCATGCGTTGCCGCCTGGGACTGAAGCCAAGCCCTCAAAAACATCCTGTCTGCAGACACAGCTACTGCAGAGTTCCTGTTCCATCTGGATACAAGTGGCGTTCAAGTCAAACCGGGACTGTTGATTGCGCAGAATAACAGAACACAGTTATGAGAGTCCCTTTATTTCGCTATATAATCTCCTTCCACAACTAACGCACTTATCCCAGTGTTTCACAAGCGCTTGGGTACCATCAAGATAATACGTTTTCTTTCAGACTACTCGCTGAATGCTCAAAGGAGCCACCTCGTCATTCGAGGATGCACAGTCTTCTTTAAAATGGTCGATCTCTCAATGTTTTCCGGCGGCTAAGGGACTCCTCACCGTACTGTGCCTGAAGTCTTCCGTAAAATGTCAATCCTCAATCCGTCCCACCAGAAATTTCATCATCACAAGTCCGAGTTTGACTCGAACGCCCCTCGTAATGAAGCATAAAGTGAAAGGAATGACTACACGGCCTCCCAAATTCCACTTAAACCCCGACCAGACATTCAAAATGACCTGCGCGGCTAAAAACATTCACTGGAACATCAGCAGTACCTTAAGTCAAAATGTGTTAAACCTTCCTATGGGAAGCAACGTCTGGAGAAAGTTAAATATGAGGCACAGCTTCCTGTTTTCCACCACAATCCATTTCATCCTCTTGGGCTGTGACTAACTCCACTCCCTGAAAGGTCATCCGTGACATCGTGAGAATCGTGAGGATGTGTGGCTTCGAGATACCAGAGACGAGTTTTCCCAATGATGAAACTAATACCGAAACGATGTATTTTTCTTTGGTATATATCAGGGTCAGAAAAGCATACAGGAAGAAAAAAAAGAAGAAAAAAAAAGAAAAAAAAAAAGAGGCCTGGCATTGCGAACAGGATGATTCTGTGTCAAATAAAAATAAATAACCGTCCCTTTTCTCACCCACTGATTCTCACTTTGACACCTTCGGCTAATTTATCGTCCTGCTTTTCTCTCCGTCCTCGCCGGTGAAGGCTGCCTCATTTGTCCGTTCCCATGGGAACCGTCCTATCAACAGCAGGCATGCTCAAACAAGCAGGCTGAGCTTGAGAAAAAGTAAAACATCAAAAGTTTAAACTGGACAAACCCGAGGTAACATTTTCGAAAGTGTATTCCATATAAATCAGTATAATGAGTAGCATTTGGGAAAAAAAAAAAAAAAGAAGAAAGAAAGAAAGAAAAAAGCTGCATCTTTCCTCGCAGGCTAATCACGTACAGGAAATTAGCATGTCCTTTACTCAAAGCCTGCCACTAGCTGTGTAGGTGAACACACTAGCCTGCTAACTGGTGTCAACTCACACAAAGGTTGAGCTGGTAGATCTTTATTTGCTTTGGCCTCACTCCATATGTACCCAGCCTCAGAAATAAAAGTATCTCTAAGGGGGCAAGAGGCTTCTCAAACACCCGAAACTCACATTCTTAAAGGCAAGCGCTCGCAAACGTATAAGGGCATGGCTGCCTTGAAAAACCTCCCAATATAGTCACCCAGCTTCCCACGGAGATTTACAGTACGAGTACTCTCCAAACACACTAGGGTATGTGGGGGGGGGGGACACCAGTTTACATCCCAGGAACGGAAAGAGTCACCAAGACCAAAAAGTAGATCAGAAATCCTTGTGTCGAGCTGAGGAAGGCCAACAATGTCCGTAGTGTCGGAATACCGAACTCGGAAACTGTTCCTGCATAATCCGGACCTTATGCATAACAGAAAGCACAAAATAAATAAATAAAAAGGTATAAACTGAAAAGCTCTATTAATGATTTTTGCTTATTCGTAGGGCAAAAGGAATTTACTGTAGGTAACGAGGCAGACTTTTACAAAACCACACCTCACACCATACGTCATTCTTCCCCCCCTCATTACTAAACTTAGCTCAGGTTTTCAACAAACTCCTGAAAAGAAGGCTTGAGGATAACCAGAGTAAAATTTCAGCAGCACTGATGTCTGAAATGGTTTAGTAGACATTAGGCTCACTTGCATTTGGAGTATGTAAAAAAACAAATAAATAAATAAATAAATAAATAAATAAATAACTTCTATCAAATATTCTCAGGTCTTCCATGGATTATAGTAGGTTTACATGCAATATACAAAAAAAAAAATGATTGGTACAACTTCGTCACGCAAGCCTGCGCTCTTTGTTCATTCCATCCCTTTTAACTACAGACACTGTCACAAAGTAGCTTTACAGAAACCCGGATACAAGCAAAAAAATAGTTGAGACAACACTGGATAATTCCCTCTATGATGACAGATTATATAGCACGACTATAAATCATTATGGTATACAGGTAGAGAAGAGTAGCAAAGAAGTTATACAGCTCTATTCAAAGGTTTATGTTATGAGCATATTCCTCAAAAAAAAAAAAAAAAGAACTCAATCAGAACATAGTAAGCTATGCAGTTAAGGGCATAGCTAGTAGTACCTCTTACGGATTTCATTGATATACTATGGCATGGTGCAGATGGGAAAGACTGGATATTGTACTGAATGAGTCGGCACTGTGATATCACTACGCCAGTGGAGCCTTTGGTTGGCTTGGTTGGTCCATGCCACGTTGCCACGTAGCTCAGTGGTTAAGGTTCAAACGCCACCACCAAGTTGCAGCTGTTGGGCCCTTGAGCAAAGACCTTAACCCTGAACTACTCAGATGTTTAAAGAGATACAATACGAGTCGCATACGACTGCAAATATAAATGCATTAAGTTCATTTTACGGTTCATGTTAGTGTTCAAGTTCATGTTCAGGGAATTATGTATAGGTTTTAGATCCAATACCTCACACCATCACTTCATAATGAAAAGCACTTTGCATGTCGTGCTGCAATGCCAACATAGTAAACAATCTGATCAAACATAGTAGTAACGATATCACTGGACGTGGCGAGCGTGTGATAATGAACGAGATGAAAGACACGTTGAGAACCTGACAAGTCTGTGGCTAGGATTTAATATGAACTCCACAAATGCACATTTTTCCCCATTTTGACCTTGTTCCCGCTGCTTCCTTCGATATTTTTAGGACGCAGTGGGAACTTCGTGATCTTCGACAGAGTGTGACGGGGCGTTAATTAAGAGTCTTTGCATGAAAACA
>JAAGKR010007238.1:19893-37996 GCA_011419295.1 Clarias macrocephalus | reverse complement strand
TGTGTGTGTGTGTGTGTGTGTGTGTGTGTGTGTGTGTGTGTGTGTGTGTGTGTGTGTGTGTGTGTGTGTGAATACACTTTGGATGAGACGGCAGTTAATTACAGTGTGTCTATACTTTAACAGGAGCTGCTGTGATTCCTTAAATGATCATTAAATATGAACACAAACCAAATAGAGCTGTTTCATCTGTGAGAGAATTCCCAAAACTCATTAGTGCTCTCGTCGTCCCCTTGGACTCGTCTTCAAATGTGACTAAAACGGTAAGTGCTGATGAGTTCAAATCAAATCAAATAAACCCTAACAGGCACCGAGTGGCCTGTCATTCATTCAGCACACATTCATATTCAACTCAATCCACAGCATCTACAGTCAGCTCTGACTCGTTCTCTTCAGCCCTGAGCATCACTGAAGAGAGAAACATCTACAGCTGGATGAACACCACCAACACCACACTCACACACTTCACACACACTCTGGAAGTCTCTTTACTGAGAGTCACTACAGTTACACATAACTTCCCATGCTACCCTCAGGGGGCGGAGTTTGTCTAAAATAGAGGCATGTCTCAGTTAATCCTGAGACTGATCTTAAGCAAGAATGGGGTTTTGTTTTCATGACATCTGGTCAAGTGAGGATTGAGGTGGTTACTCGCTATTTGAGCAGTGCTGAAGGATCAGAGGGAGCGTAGTGAAGTGCGGGGTGTGAGGTGACTAACACAGGAATGAACAAGCACCCGAGTGGCCTGATCGGAGAGAAATGGGCGAATTCTTCCGATGTTAGAAAAAAGAGCATGTGCTGGAACAGTATGAATTTTTTGACATACTGTATTTTTGCATATGCAGATGTTCTGCACGTCCAAAATGTCAACACAAATTAAAACATGAAATGAAACAGGATTTCCATTACTGAATTATCAAAACAAACAAACAAACATGCTGTACAGACTACCTGTTGAAGAACATCACTGCTAGTCCACACGGTCCTCCAGATTTGACCAAAAGAAAAGATTGCTGTCACACATTACCTTACGTTCACTCCTGTCATACCTTTGAAAAAAATGCACCAATGCCTCAGCCATCCCTGGCAGGCTTCCACAGGTCTTCCCTGGCGTATTGCCTTCATTTCTTCCAGGAGGGATTTCTGATCATGTGGACGCTGGTTGTAAACCTTCCGCCTTTACATCTCCAGGACAAAAAGAATCCCTCTGTGGGGTTTAGCGATGGCAAGTGAGCTGGAAGGAAATGTGTCCGTCCTTGGATGGGCCCCAAACCCCTCTGTGAGGACGTAATACATCTGATCATAGCAATTCTGAGTATTAGTTCAACACAACCTCAGACAAATAACATATCAGTTTTAACTGTGCCGTTATTTATTTATTTCTTTAACAAAAAGAAGGGGGAAAAAACATGCAGGCAATACTGAGTGCCCCATGATTCGAAAGCTTGTAGATCCACCGTTAAAAATATCTTAAGTACTGGTTTCCTGTATGACTTTCACACATCGTTTTGGTCGGTTTGTCTTTACAACATTGCGTCAGTTCATTGAACTGAATGAGGTGTCAATTCATCCCCCACTGGTAAAGAGAAATAAAACTTCTACAGTGGTGTGGTGTTTAACAATCCTATGATGATGATAGCTCGTCAACTCTACGTCTGGCAATGTGGAGGTCCAGTAGATGCTGAGAGCATTTAAGATCTTTAGTTTAATGTCTACAAACATGATACATGATGCTAACAAGTGTGATCAGCATTGTTGCTTCAGACCTCCAGGTTTGGGGATTTAAGTTTTTTTTTCTTCTTCGTTGTATGTGTGTGTGTGTGTGGGGGGGGCGGCTCCAAACCCCCTGCGGCTCGACACACAGGATAAGAGTCAGAGATTATGGATAATATATGGATATTATATAAACGTTTCAGTGCAGGACATTAAATTTAATGGAAAGAATCCAGTACAGTGTGATCACGGTTCTCACAGCAGCTGTAGCTAATGTTGGAGGGATTATAATAATATAATATTGGTATATTTCTGTGCTGTAGCACTACAGTCATGTCCAGTCGTTTGTCACATCTCACTCAGTACGATTCCACTGATGTATAACAGTGTTGGATTACAGTGAAAAGGAAAAACTCTACTGCACACCTCACTATGTTTATTAGTGCGAGCTTAGAAAGTCTTCAGAAAAAAAATGCGGACTAATAAAATTATGAGGTATAATGAAAGTACAGTACAGTGAGTTTCATTACCATATACTATTTACTGTAAATCATTCCATAATGTGCAAAATTCCTCATCATTGTTGCCCAATAAATTCGACATCAGAATCTGGTTTCTTCTGCTCTACTGGTTCCTGCATTCTACTCTTGTATAGCCTATTTCTAGTTATTTCATTTTGTGTATTTAAAAAAAAATTGTGTTTGTTTTTTACTCTTTGCTCTTGGAGCGGCCGCTGACACAAGAATTTTCTCTGGGATTAATAAAGTCTTATCTTATTCTCAAAGGAACAACTCCACTGTATAATAACCAGTTTAAGTTTATTCTGAAAGTAATACTTTTGTACTGTTCTGTCATTTGAATATGATTGTTACAACTGAGCCTTTTAAATACTGCATTTACTTTGTCTAAACTCTGTGAACCATTTTTCGGTGCTTTGATAGAAAATGATTGTTGAGAAATTTTTTTCCAGCATTCCTGAATTATTTTCTCATTCATACACCAACAAAATCCCTTCTGCATGTTAACTACAGGAAAACCTGAGTTTGACTTCAGACCGGATATTTTAGAGAGCAATTTTCATGCTAATATTCCATACTAACATACTGATATTTTATTTATTTATTTATTTATAGATAATACATATAGATAGAAGAGAGGAAGAGAAAGAGGATGGTGTGTGGGAGGTGGAGGAGCACAGAGATGATCGCTCTTCTCCGATGAGATCGTTGCTACTGTGATTTATCATGTGATGGATCCTGTTCAGGAGGCTGGACTGAGGGTGCAGCTAAATCTGCCACGTTCCACAGGGGCGTCTATCCTGAAAAATGTCCATCAAACTAACCGGTGAGGTTAAGCCCTCTGCAAGGGCACTTTCCTGGATCATGGTTTATACTCATACTGTATGATGATCAAAGCTTAAAGAACTGATTGGTTGTAATTCTGCATTTCTGCTTTAGTACCCAAGGTGCCTCCTACAGGGGTAAAGGGCGGATTCTCACCCCTCAGCACGAGCCAGCACATGAACTTCATCACATTTATGCAAGACCACTATGGAAGACCTCCATAGTGAAGAAAGGGGGCAAGTGAGAAGTTACAGTCATGTGTAAAAGTCATAATGCCATACGCTAAGTCATAATGCTTTGAGAGAAAGAAATGAACTGATCTCAGCAGTTTTTTTGTTTTATTTGTGCATAAATTAAATCTGGTGTAAAAGTAAAAAAAAAAAAAAATTCTGACCGTGATGTAGTGTGTACTGTAACTGTCATTCTCAGTCTCATCTTGTTTACCTTAAATGAGCCTCTACGTATATGTGCAGGGTGACGTCCGATCTTCCAGGGTCTAATCCAGTTAACTCAGTAACCCACGTCTGATGCACAGCCCCTGTAGATGGTTTATTATTTACTGTTAAAGATTTACGTTTATAAGGCTTTAGGCTGTAAACTTGTACCCTGCTTTGCACTGTGATTATGGGGGGGGTGAAATAATACTCTGCTGTCTTTAGACTGCAGGTATAATTTATGCTGAGCGAAGCTGGAGTGTGATAAATCTCCTCTGTGATAAACAGACGGTCCTGCATCAGCACAGAATGACTGAGTGTCTAGTGTTCGCAAAATGTGGCAAAATATGAGAACATAAAGTCAAGCTGTCACTATTACAGCTCAGTTATTCAGAGATTAGAGAGTTACTTCCCTCTTCTTTCTACAGGATGGAGATGAAGTAAATACTGTACGAGATGATGATAGGGTCAGTCGTTCCCCCCCAAAACTCTTATAAACTCAGTGATGCGCAGCTGCGTTATAGTCGGTCCAATCAGGAGACAGAACTCAGCGGCGCTGTGGTCACAACACGGCTGTCGGCGTGAAATTAATCCTCATTAATCAAGTCTCTGTTTCTCCACACAGGAAAGAACTCAACCTTACAATACTAAATATATTTAATCTTTAATAAAGTCCAACCTCATTATACACTGTATTTATCCTAAAAGCCATTCCTCTCTGACTTTCTAAACAAACTGAACACACACACACACACACACACACACACACACACACACACACACACACACACACACACACACACACACAATAGTGAGCAACAGGTTTGTGCAAAACACTTACATTAGGCTGAGCTTTAAAAAAAAAGAAAGAAAAAATGAAAATTCCAAATCTTAAATAATAATTTTCTCAAAAAGAATGAAAATAATTATGAAAAGTCACTAATTTGTCACTTTGTAAATGAGGAAAAACAAAAAGCTCTAAAGAAAGAACTGCGTCCGATCCATCATACTGTATGTCATTTCCGCAAGACTTCATTCCAGCTCGCAGTCAATACAACGTGACAAACGATCTAGAAATAAAGGAATAAAAACACACAGCAGAGCTCATGCAGCACTGATTCAATTTTAATAACTTTTTTAAAAAATATTGTAAAAACTTTTAGAAAAGACAAATACATTGTTTTCCGAACATAATCTCTTCGCTTTTCAGTCTGTCGACAAGCTTCCGTATTCCATCGTTAAAAATGTTTCCTCCTGAGCTGTGAGTCACGGATGCACCGCTGTCTTCAGTTCTTCATCAGAAGTGACTCCTCATCCTCGTAGTTCTGCTTTCAGAGACCAAGCAGGTGAAAGTCTGACGGAGTGAGATCAGGACTATAGCGAGGAGCTTTAACACCTCAGAGTGTCGACAGTGTGGAGCGGAAGTGTGCAGACGTGCACCGAGACCACGACGCCCTCTGGTCGCGCTCCACTGTCTGTGCACTTACAGATGAACTGATGTTCACACACAGCTGCACAGCAGTGACCGGGGAGACACGAGCCTCGAACAGAAAGCGCTGATAAGACGGAGCAGCCAAGAGAAGCCTTAATATAAGGGATAATATATCAAATATTTATTAGCATGGCTAGTTTCCCTTCTTGTTCCAGGTGGTGGTAAATAATGTAATATTTATTGTATAATATTATTATTTTACTGCTATTACTTTCATCTGGAAACCTAAGATAAGTCCTCCATGTTATTCTTTTAGAGCACTAGGTTTCTATTTATTTATATTAATAGCTAATAAATATAAATATAAAATTCTTATATATATATAATTTCTTTATCACTTCTGGCACTTCTTAAATACCCGTGTTTATTTATACCCTAATTGTATTTTTCTTGCTCCCTTCTGCAGCTGGTAAACAGCTCCGTGCGTCGACGCCGTGAGGAGTGAAAGCGCTCGTCTCTCGGGACGCGAGCGTTAATCGCCACCATCAGCTCCTCCCGCTGTTGGATCAATGTCAGCACAAATTTCCAGATTGCTTTCCAACCTATCTGTGATTGGGCTTTAATAGGTTATTGAGCGGCGCGGGCGTTTAGGGAGCGAGGGGGCGATATTTCAGGATATCGACAAATCACATCCACACAACCTTCTTATTAGCATAGATCAGGACGAAGAGCATTCGTCTTCTACAGCGCCGACGGAGGGGGTGCAGATCACACGCCCACGCAGGATCAACTGTTAACACCGTGTGGCAAAAGCTCAGACAATCCCAATCTTACATCAATCATTACCACTCGATGCTGTAATGGAACGTCCCGCCGGTGCTGGGAAAGAACAATGAAAAACTCTTTGGGCTCATGATCTGGAGGTTATGAGGTCAAATCCCAAGATCCCCAAACTGTCACTGTAGGATCTTTAAATCTTTAAGTGCTGAGTTCTGTTCTCAATTATCTCAACAATCTTAATTATTATTTCCTGTATAATAAAACATGAGCCAAAGGAGTAACAGGAGTGACGTCCCATCCCTCGTTTGCTTTCTAAACTAATGAGCAGTTTTAATGTCAGAAATGTAAAAATCTGCTTTTTACATCTCTGAATTTTATTACATCATTCTCTTATGGTCCTTTAGCACAACAAGTATCACTTAGAAAGTAAATCATTTATTATCTACAGTTCTTATGCTGTACGGTCCCAGGAGACTCAGGCACTAGAAGGTGGACACCCTGGCCTGTGTGCCAATCCGTTGCAGGCTACACACACACATGTAAACTGTACACACACAAACCCCGAGGTGGAACGCGAAACCTGGAGATGCAAGGCTGAGATACACAGAGCCTACCACCACACCACCGGCACGCCTAGAAGTCATGATTGAGGAACGTCCTAAAATATTACACTTTCTGTGTCTGTTTAGTAAGTTTGGCCTAATATCTTTGTGTAACACTATAAACTGAACCATTATCCTAATCCCACTGCCATCATTTGTACAAAAATACCTGGCATGGCATCCGGGTCAGCATGTCATGAATAAAACGCAGTAAACTGGTGGTGTTTGAATCCAGTCCTGGAGGGCCGGTGTCCAGCACAGTGTGGAGATCAGTTAATTCCCAGCTTTAGTTTAATATTAGGGCAGGGGTAGCTCGCTGGGTTGGCATTGGACTATGGTTCAGAAAGTCCCACGTTTAAATCCCACAACCACCAAGTTGTCCCTGTTGGGCCCTTGAGCAAGGCCCTTAATCCTCAACTCCTCTTATGTATTAATGAGATAAAAATTGAAGTCGCTCTGGATGAAGGCGTCTGCTAAATGCAGTGAATGTCTTCCTGATTTCTGAAAATAGCCAGACCTTGTAATAAATGTAATTTGTAAGCAGTTAATGTTAAAGCCGTTGCATTAACTGAAGGTCAACACTTCGATCACATCCCCATGTCTTCATTTAAAACCCTCTGTGCTAAAGTACAGAGACACAAGCACCTATACTGTGTCTTTGTCCAAATACTTACGGACCCAGCCGTGTGCACAGATGGTGTGAGTGCTGCAGACTTGATGTTGTTCGAATGCTGTAACTGTTAAACTGATCTTCACATTAGCATTCAAAAGGAGCAAAATGATCATCATCCGATTAGCATCGGCGCTGAATATGAACATGATCTGATTAGACACAAATGTTCAGCTCATCTGTTCACTGTCTCCTCACTGCGCACGTGAACAACCCCGAGCATGGAGTCGAGTAATCATCATCACCATTCACCTTGAGGATGCGACCTGATTCACTCCTGTAGGTGACAGTCACATAAAGAAGTCGAATCTTCAGGAAAACACAATGTGAGACTCACACACAACCTCACACAATAGGACTTTCTATGAATAAATAAATAAATACAAATAAATGAATAAATATTCATGTCTCGGAGTAAATAGATGCTGCATGACACTTGATTGGAGAAAGTGATGTGGGGTAATTTAGCTCCTTCCAGCGGCTTTATTGGAGTCTAATGTCGACTGCGGGACTCTTCCTAACCGAGACGCTCGAGCTGTCACACGGCCAACGCCAGAGAAATACCAAGTCAAACAGCCATGATGAATTAAACGCGTCTGAAGGTCGAGCGGTTTGAGATGAACGATGGTTTCCGCGCTGAAGGGGGCCGTCATTAGCCGAGCGTCATCGTGTGAACGGAGCCGAGCCGAGAGCGAACGGGGAAATGGTTCACCGAACACGAGAAGGCAATCTCATGATGCTAATGCTGAAAGTGTGAAACCTAAATGGAAGCAAAGATGAGAAAATAAACTCCATTAAACAACACAGCTCACTGCAGAACTTCCACTCAGATGCAAAACAAAACATAACAGTCGTAAATCGTTATGATTGACTTTGTCTGAAAAATAATCAGGAAATTAAAGCTATTCATCAGAGGTCTGTCTGCTAACATGCTGAAATAAAATAAATAAAAATACATTTTTAAGCTAATGAAGTCTTTGCCCCTACATGGATCATGCTATTAATGTAATTGTTCTGATATATATTTTTATTATTATTTAAAAGGTTTCGCGGTAGGTTAATGATTAACCCTTATTGCCATGGCGCTGGTTCGATTCCAGTGACCTGCACCCCTAGTGGAAGTCGCAACCTTGAATAATTTGTAGAGGGTTGTGTCAGGGAGGGCATGTGGCAAAAAACCTGCACCAAATCCACTATGCAGACCTCATGCTCTGTTGTGGTGACCCCGGGAATGGGAGCAGCCAAAGGAACGTGTGTACTATTGGCTAGCTCTCATCACCAAGGCCCAGGTTCAAACTACACAAGCTACACGAGCGAGCGTCAGTCCCAGACCTTAATAATTGGAGAAGTTGCATCAGGTAGAGAATCTGGCAAGATATTGAAGAACCTGTGCCATATCAAAAATATATAGACCTGGTGATCCATCAAGGTGGCTCCGGCGCTAGCTCAGAGCCAATGCCCAATTTCAAACCCTTTCTTTGTTTTCAGCTCTCACAGAAAAACAATATGATTCCATGGGCTAGAGCTAAAATCTTATCTTTAAAATAAATTAGACTCAATATGCACTGCCCAGTTTGTTTCTTTTCTTTTGCCACTGACATTGCTAAGAAAGTAAAGACGTACACAGATGTTTACAGTGATTTAATGACGTGACTTTCTGGCCAATGGGGGGGAAAAGCCAGTTGAGAGGATGTGAGGTTCTCTACTGAACCGGCTCTAGCACCAGACATGAACTAGCACTAGGTATTTACTAGGTAATTGATGGTTGTGAGTTCAAACACCTCAGCTCCTGCTTGTGGGCCCTTGAGCAAGGCCCTTAACCACCAGCTCCGCAGATAGATAATTATAGATAATAATAGATAATAAAGTAGAAATAAAAGCAAATCATTATTGCATCATCGCTCGTGGGCAAATTTAAAGCAAACCCAGATATGTTTTATATTTAATATTAAAAATGGATATCCATCTCTTCCACAGTCTCATTGAGTAATTAATAAAGTTTAACAATCAGTGATTTTGATTTATGTTCTGCTATTTTTCACAACTAAGTAATTATACCTTTGGGTCAAAATATAATTTTTTGCGTTAAACTTTAGGGTTTCTGTACCTGAGTCTCTTGTTTGTATTCATCTAGCTTGTAAACTCATAGTGTTTTATTTTATATAGTAAGTGTGTACAAGATGCTATTTAAAACTAAACACATGATTTTATGCTTAGGTCTAAATTTAAGCAATTTTCTGTTTAAAATAAAAAAATATATATGAATATGAAATACTAGATGCTTTGTTAGCATAGATTTTTTAAGCACATTTTTTAAAAGAGTACAGCGCCATCTGTTGAATTTTAGAATAAACATTTTTTTTATGTTAAATAAACCATTTTTACGTGTGACCTTGAAGTGTGTGTAATGACAGCATGAGATCGCGTTTATTAAGTAGATTTTAATTACACACTCATAAGAGCGTATGTTGAATTTTGAGATGAACTAATGATTTTTTTAAACGGTGTTTTTTTATGATATAAGGAAGTTCTCCATTTTCATTTTAAAGTAGCATATCTTCTCTACCCGATGAAACTAAGCCTATATGTTACCGCAAGCTCAGCCAAATACACGTAAAAAACACATTAAAATCCCTTCAGTAGTTTTTACGTGATGCACAAATAAACAAACAGACAAAAATTCCAAAAAACATCTTGATCTATTACTCATCTTACACCCCCCCCCTTCCCCCCAGTAATGTTTCTGCAAATATCTTGAATGTACAGACACAGTCATAGTACAGTTTTATATATACTGTATATTAAATACTTATTTAAATTAATATAATAGTAAATTAATATACTGATACATTTTACTCACTGGATTTGTATTCGAATATTTTATCCTATTTTTTCTTCTGTATTCTGAAATAAATACTCACACAGTGTTGCACTGATGTTAAAAAAAAGCACAGTTATTATATTAAGTCACATAGTTATTGTATCTGTGTGTGTGTGTGTGTGTGTGTGTGTGTGTGTGTGTGTGTGTGTGTGTGTGTGTGTGTGTGTGTGTGTGTGTGTGTGTGTGTGTGTGTGTGTTACCTTCACACACCTCTATTTCACACTTGGTGGTTGCAGGAAAGCAATCACACGCAGAAATATTCGATATAAATTGAGATGGAAAAGGAACACACACGCGCACACACACACACACACACACACACACACACACACACACACACACATAAATGAGGTAGTTAGTCACTGGGAAATTTAGGTGCAGATCGATTTGTGGACGAGGGAGTAAACAATGAAGTTGAGGGTTATGACCATTCTTCTGTGTACAGTCCATCACTATACAATAAAACACACACACACACACACACACACACACACACACACACACACACACACACACACACACACACACACACGTTGGACATTGTTCCAGAAGAAGACAAATGTTGCTGAGCATAAAGAGGCTCTGAGGAATTCTGGGAAACAGTGAACACTAGAAGAGAACATTAGTAGCGTAGGATTTAAATTATTTATTTTACTTTTCTTTCTTTCTTTCAGAAGCCTGAAGAACTTTACACACACTCCAAGTGAAAGTCGTTGTTCAAAATCGAATACAGTTTTCTTTTGTTAAAAATAAATCCAGCCATATTTTTTTAATTCAATGAAATTTTATTTGTGTAACACTTTTAACAGTGAACATCGTCTCAAAGCAGCTTCACAGTACATAAGAAACAAAAAAAGGCTGTAAAAAAGGTTCTTAGTGATGCGACTGTGGCAAGAAAAACCTGCCCTAGATGGCATGAGGAAGAAACCTTGAGAGAAACCAGATTTAAACCCATGTAGAACCCATCGTCATTCGTGTGACACTGGAGTGTGTGAATTATCCTGAACACTGGGCTGTGATATGCACCATGTCCTTCCTGCAGTTGTGTACAGTGTGATGCACATACAGCATATGTAGAATGTTAATCTGTGTATTAATCTTCTCTGGGTGCCTCAGGATCCTCGCAGAGTCGGCCTCTGTCTTCTGGATCTGACACAATCTACAGATGCCTCGGGGTGGAAAAGAATTAGCGTAGCTGCCATTCATGATATTAGCGGTACAAGATGAGAATGTGAGCTTTACTGTACTAGAGTACGAGGTTATGGGCTAAAGAGATGTGTCTAAAGTCTGCTTTTAAACTGGAAGACTGTGTCTGAGCCCTGAACGCTGTCAGGAAGGATATTCCGAAGCTTAGGAGCTAAATATGAGAATGATCTGTCCCCTTTTGTAGACTTTGATATTCTGAGAACTACCAGGAGTTTTGTGATCTTTTTTTCCGTTTTTGCGCTTTTTGGAAAACCCGCGAGTTTCTTCATCTAAACGGAATCCAGCTCCAAACGACTAAACTCACAAACTTTATTTGTGATAGGTGTGTGTTAGTGAGCACCCTGATGGAGAAGATATCAGCATTAGAGGAGCGCGTGCAGACTCTAGAGAGGGTTAGAGAGCGCGAGTGTCCAACAGGTTCGCTCTCCTCAGTGATGCCCCACTGAGAAACATGAAAGAGCTCCGGTTATAGGAGACTCTATACTGAGGCACGTGAAATTAGCTCGGCCTGTAGGGGGCGCCAGCGGCAGTGGTCAGGTGTATCCCGGGAGCCAGAGCACCGGACATAGCAGGTAATCTCAGGCTCTAGGTCAGCATAGGTTCTCTAAGATAGTGGTACATGCTGGAGCTAATGATATACGCCTTCGTCAGTCAGAGGTTAGCAAGAGTAACTTTACAGAGGTGTTTAAAATAGCGAAGGCGATGTCCGATGAAGTAGTTTGCTCTGGTCCCATCCCAATGAGACGTGGCGACATAGCTTACAGCAGGTTATGGTCGCTGAACCGCTGGATGTCCGGGTGGTGCTCCGAAAACAACGTGGGCTTCATAGACAACCGGAAGACCTTTGAGGGCAAAACTGGCCTGTTAGGGCGGGACGGTGTCCATCCCACTCGGGAAGGTGCTGCTCTCATTTCTTGTAGTATAGCACATAGTCTCAGAAGAGGCCTAGTTAATCGGTGACAATCCAGAGCCAAGGCCAGGGAGCAGACAGACAGGCTAAACCAACCGTCTGCTAGCTGCATAGAGTCGTCACTCAGGGTTCATCATATTGAGACTGTGTCTGGTCCCCGAGCTAAGTTTAGAAAGACTCAGAAAGTCTGTTTTAGTAATTTAATTAACATAGATACCACAAACTCAGATCACACTGAATGCGCAGCCGCACCTCTGATCTGAAGCTCGGACTGTTAAATATTAGATCTCTCGCATCTAAAGCAGTTATTATTAATGAAACTATCACAGATCAGGAGTTTGATATATTATGTTTAACAGAAACCTGGATTAAACAGGACGAGTATGTAGCTCTAAATGAAGCTAGTCCTCCTGGATACAGCTACATACACCAGCCTCGGCTAACTGGTAGAGGAGGAGGTGTCGCAGTTATTTATAACGATAATCTTTCTCTCGTACAAAAACAGTTTTAAATTTAATGCATTTGAAGTTCTCTATAGTAACATGACGTCAGCTCAGTCGATCCCGCTAATCATCATTTACAGACCCCCAGGGCCGTACTCGGAGTTTCTCTGTGAATTTGCAGATTTCCTCTCAAACCTTGTTGTTTCTGTAGACAAAACGTTAATTGCTGGAAAGTTTAATATTAATTTTGAGAATCCAGAAGACCCTCTGAGAACAGCATTTTATATACCCGTCACCCCACAGCAGTCTTATCCAGATGTCTCGAACAGACCTGTAGAAAAACACCACCAACAAAACATTAACAGATTAACTAACGCACAAACAGTTTTCTACCATTCGACTGTAACTCATTGTTAGTTTAGATGTCTGATACAGATGCCGTTGTATTTCATCCTGATCAGCAGAATAATAGTTGACGATCGTCCTCTGTCTCCTGGACTGTTTCACTAAAGTAAGAAAACCCAGGACAGGTCAATGGAGTGACACAAAGAACACTTATGAAAATGACGTCCTCTCATCTTTATCCCTGCCTTCCTGTCTGTGTCTCACTCTTCTTCACTCTCTTTGTCTGTCTGTCTTCTTCTTCTGTCCTCTTCTGTCCCTACTTTCTTTTTCTCCTTCCAATCATTTTAATACATTTTACTGTTTCTCTTCATCACTATATTTACTTTCCTCTTTTTTTTTGTATTTTGTCTTTGCATCTCTCTCCTTCTCCTTTATTGATTTACTTGATTTGGATCTCTGTCTCTCTCTCTCTCTCTCTCTCTCTCTCTCTCTGTCTCTCTCTCTCTCTCTCTGTCTCTCTCTCTCTCTGTCTCTCTCTCTCTCTCTCTCTTTCTTTCTCTCTCTCTCTGTCTCTCTCTCCTGTCTCTCTCTCTGTCTCTCTCTGTCTCCTGTCTCTCTCTGTCTCTCTCTGTCTCTCTCTCCTGTCTCTTTCTCCGTCTCCTCTCTCTCTCTCTCTCTCTCTCTCTCTCTCTCTCTGTCTCTCTCTGTCTCTCTCTCTCTCTCCTGTCTCTCTCTGTCTCTCTCTCTCTCTCTCTCTGTCTCTCTCTCTGTCTCTCTCTGTCTCTCTCTCCCTCTGTCTCTGTCTCTCTCTCTCTCTCTCTCTGTCTCTCTCTCTCTCTCCCTCTCTGTCTCTCTCTCTCTCTCTCTGTCTCTCTCTCTGTCTCTGTCTCTCTCTCTCTCTCTCTGTCTCTCTCTCTCTGTCTGTCTCTCTCTCTGTCTCTGTCTCTCTCTCTCTCTTTCTGTCTCTCTCTGTCTGTCTCTCTCTCTGTCTCTGTCTCTCTCTCTCTCTTTCTGTCTCTCTCTCTCTCTCTCTCTGTCTCTCTCTGTCTGTCTCTCTCTCTGTCTCTGTCTCTCTCTCTCTCTTTCTGTCTCTCTCTCTCTCTCTCTCTCTCTCTTCTTTTTGTTTTCTCCTCCTCAAATGTTAGTTTCATGTCTTTGCTTCTCTTCTCCCCTTTTGGCACACAATTTCTCTGTATTTTTCTAGCTTTTATTCTCCCTGTTTTTTGTATGATTTACTTTTTTTAAATAGCTGAAGTGTGTGTGTGTGTGTGTGTGTGTGTGTGTGTGTGTGTGTGTGTGTGTGTGTGTGTGTGTTATAAATAGCATACATTGAATATAAATAGTGAAGTCTATATTGTATGTGTAAACAGGGGGCTAATTAACACTGCATGGAACAGCGATGACTTTCATGCTCAAACACTCAATTACACACACACACACACACACACACACACACACACACACACACACACACACACACACACACACGCATGTGCAAGCACACACACACAGAGGAGCGCCAGACGGTGTACATACAGGGAGTCCTGATGTCACACACACACACACACACACACACACACACACACACACACACACACACACACACACACACACACACACACACTTCAGCTGCTCTCTCACACTGTCGAGCGTCCTTCAGGAGTCCAGAGTCAATAACACATCAAATATAAGGCAGGGAGTGTGAGTGAGTGTGAGTAACACTGTCAGGACTACGTTACCCATCAGCCCCCTGCATAACACAAGATCATCACCAAGCCGAAATATGTGTTTAAATAAAGAGACAAATTATAATCAGTTGATAATAAACGGTGTTAGTGGAGCTGTTGTATAACAGTGATGTCACTCCAACAGCGCGACCCTGAGTGTGATGTCGTCAGTACTTGCCGTGCTTTCAGTACACATGTTGCCTTTTTATTTTCAAACTACTAACATTTAAAGGTTTTCTACATTTTCCTTTTTTAAGTTAATGCATTTTATAATTTCTCACACTATCTCTGTTTCACTCGTCTACCTAATGTGCTGACTGAGTGAAAGTAACTCAGCTACTGCTCAGGTAAGGGGAGGGGCTCTTCTTATATGAGCTCACATTATGGGGAAGTTGTACTTAGCTTGTTTAATCTCTGGCCAAAACAAACATAGAAAAAGGACACAAAACCAAGAAAAGTTATGTGTGTTCATTTGTCCCTGCACACTGGAGATCCACCTGAATGTCCCTGCTGATACCATTAACATTACATAAGTTACAAAAGTCTTAGAACTACAAAGGGCCTTTTTTTTTTTTTTTTTCTTCTTCCATTCGGTCCCATTTTTCATCATCATCCTAAATTGTGGAACAGATGACTTTGGTTTCAGCAGCTACACCGTGAATGCATATTTATTTCCGCTGGTCACATTTGTCACATTCGTCCCTATTATCTGTAATCACACTGTCCCTTTATATTCCTCTCACACAGCTGTGTGTATAATCAGATGCAGAAGCAGCAGAAACACATCATTAATCTCCCGCTCTGTAATCAGACTAAATCTGCGTCTAAGCTGATAAAAATAGAAAGGCTGTATAAGCACAAGTGCATAAACAAATGACACCATGCATTGCTTAGTTCTGGAAATGTTTATCCAAATCAGCAATCTCAGACACAGTCTTAGGAGACCTTAGTCTCAGTAGTGTGTCTCGAGCTCAGTAGTTTAGTCCCACTGGTTTCGTTTCAGTATTTAGTCTGAGTAGTTAATTTTCTGTCAGATGTTTAGTTTCAGTAACTCTGGTATATTCGTTTATTTCTATTTGTCTCAATAGTTTAGTCTCAGACTCAGTATTCTAGTCTCAGTAGGTTAGTCTCTGTCTCATTTTCTCATTTAGTACATTAGTCTCAGTACAACACATGAATGAGCTGTGCAGACCCCCCCCCCCCCCCAATTGAAGAACAGCTAAAAGCAACTAGTCCCTTTCTGAATTCACCAGTATAGTGCCATGGAGCTGAGTGTATAGTATAGTGCCAGGCTCCACCCCCATATAGGCAGAGGTGGCCTGACATTGGTAGCTGTACGCACACCGCTGTCCCTGGCTACTGCTAATTGCCGTGCAAATACTGTGTGATGAAGCAGCCCATATGCAAATTAGTGAGTGACGTCATTTAGCAACATCTACAGTAAGTATTTTTCAGGAGGCTTCAACAACATTCCGCTGAAAATAGTTGGTATCTATGCCTCCTTTTTCTTCATCTCTCATGTCAAAATGAACAGACCTAAGCACAAAGGTGGTGTAAAAAAGCTGCACAAGAAAAAGCTTTAAGAGTCTGGAGGCAGATTTCACCAAATGTGCAAAGATCTCTGTAGGAGCTGCTGCAGTTGCCTCCACCGCATAGGCAGCGCCAAAAGTTTTGTAGCAGCATCAGGCAGGCGTAGAAAAGCAGGTGGTGATCCATAGCCATGTACTGCCAATGAATCAAACATTCACATGTACTGTATAGTGAAAACAAAACGGAATCCTGAGCCAAAGCATCCAAAAGCCTGGTTATAATCCAAATACAAGACAGAGACACGGTTCAAAAACATGAGGAAGAGTCCAGATCAACAACAATGAACATGCGGTGGAATGTGAGAGTTCTGGGCTCAGGAGGCGCGCAGTAATCTGCCGGGGAACCGGGGGTTCAGAGAGTCTTATAAAGGGAACTGATGATAATGAAAGTGTAAACAGTTGTTCAAGGGATACTGGCTGAGTCAGTGGAAAGAGGATTGCAGAAGAAAAGAGTCTAACAAGGTGTGAAGTGGTTCATGGCATAGACGTACCATTATCTTTTTGTTAGACCTTCCTGAAAACGTAGCTCTTAGCTGTGACAATGATGAGGTCATAACCTGCAGCCACAGCTAAGGTTTCGGACTAGCCGGGTTTTTCTGGTAAAATCTAATTCATGCGAATATGTCCAGCCGCTTGCAGTGATGCTAATACTGACATGCGCACAAGGGATGACTATGAATATTAAGCGTCAGATTTCATCTTTGCTACGATGAAAACAAAAGTAACCGCTGAAAAGTTTTGGAGGAAGTAACTGAAACATTATTACTGAAATTTTATTGCTAACTGTTTTTCTTACTCGTTACTGGACAATTCATATTATTTCCACCTACCGCTGGCCAAGGAGATGGAGGTCACCAAATCAAGAGCTGGAGCACCTGCATGCCCTCTTCCTCAGCCTGAAATGAGGTCTGGCAGCACTCTCTCCCTGCTCGGTGTAGACATGGCGGAGCTCCTGGTGTTGGATTAGGACCACCTGCTCTGTACTTCTCACCTCCCAGTGCATCTGATTGAACTTATTAGTATAAACCAAACAATAAAAATGTGCAGGGCACACATTCCTCCAGGACCAAGGTTGGGAACCAGTAGATACCAGTAAGAGTCTTGATGATAACTTTGAGCAGCACAGACTCCACGGCAACAAACCTTCTTCTCATCCCAGGTTTCGGCTCACACAGGTGCTTGATTACCTCTTACTTTCCTCTTTTTATCATTTACTTTATTTTAAACGTTTTATTGTTTAAAACACACACACACACACACACACACACACACACACACACACACACACACACACACACACACACACAGACTGCTTTGTGTTATTCATCTCTCTCTGTTTACTGCTCCTTCTTCGAGCACAAGAAAAAAAAACCCAAATAATATCTTTGCAGTAACACAGCACCTCTCCATTCCCAGCTGTTTGTCCGCACCTCTGCCACACACCCACATTTACAAATTCATCATAATCTAATTGCCAGTTCTATTCAATTCTATTTTATTTGTGTAGCTCTTCCAACCGCGGTCACTGTCACAAAGCAGTTTGGAAATAAATTGTACAGAAACAGGTATAGACTATGACTATCAGTTTGTCTCTGGTGACGATGGCAAGAGAAAATTCGCTGAGACGGGCCCTTGAGAGGAAGCATGGGAAACAGGGAACCCCCTCTCATTTGGGTGAAATCAGAAGAGTGCGAACATGAATCAGTCTCTGCTATATCTGTGTGCTACGAGGCAAAATGTTCAGTATAACATGAAAGATGTTTAAGTTAGTATAGTTCCAACTGTTGCTGTTGGAGGCGGCACGGTGGTGTAGGGGTCAGCACTGTCGCCTTGCACCTCCAGGGTCTGGGTTCGATTCCCGTCTCTGTGTGCGTGGAGTTTGCATGTTCTGGCCGTGCTTGATGGGTTTCCTCCCAAAGACCTGCACGTTAGGCTAATTGGCGTCCCTAAATTTCCCATCGTGTGTATGTGTGTATGTGTGTGTTCTCTGCGATGGATTGGCACCGTGTCCAGCGTGTACCCCACCTTATG
>JAAGKR010007238.1:0-14873 GCA_011419295.1 Clarias macrocephalus | reverse complement strand
CACACACACACACACACACACACACACACACACATATACACACACACACACACACACACACACACACACACACACACACACACACACACACACACATATACACACACACACACACACACGCACACACACACACACACACACACACACACACACACACACACACACACATCGATCAGTGTGGTGTACTCACTGGTGTATTTATGTACAGCCATAAGATAAACCCACCTGACTAATATTGTGTAGTGACGTGTCGAAGCATGAACTCCAGAAGGTGTCTCTGAAGGTGTGTGTGGTGTCTGACACCAAACCCTCAAAATCAGATCCCTGAAATCCTGTAATGGATGAGATTAAACCTCCATGGATCAGACGTGTTCCTCCAGCGCGTCACACAGACGCTCCATCCGATTGAGATCTGGAGAATTTGGAGGCAGAGCCAAAACCTCAAACTCTTAGTCATGTCCTCAGACCGTTCCTGAACAATGTGTGTGTGTGTGTGTGTGTGTGAGCAGTGTGTGTGTGCAGTGTGTGTGCAGTGTGTGTGCAGTGTGTGTGCAGTGTGTGTGCAGCTGAAAGACACGGGTTATGATATGTGATATGTTGTTATATGGTTTATTACAGTCTGGTCTGTGTAGTGCAGAACATTACTGCAGGCTTTTATATAAGAAAACTTCAGCTATGTTTGTGTGTGTGTGTGTCTGTAATATTATATTCCTTTGGTTGCATTTATTTTTCTTCTCTATTTATTTTGCATACACTAAAAGAAAGAAAGAAAGAAAGAAAGAAAGAACTCCTTTCCCTCTGTGAGCCGGTGAAATGTCAGTGCTGCTGCTTTTACAAAAGAAAAGTTATAATCAATATCTATTTAACGTCGCCCTTCATGCACATAACAAAATAACACACTGCCTGCAGGAGCACATTTTACTCATGCTTTTACACAAGAGCACTTCTGATTTTTTTTTTTTTTAATGGAAAACACACACACACACACACACACACACACACACACACACACACACATACACATATAATGACCTGCTCAATGCAACAGTGATTACAGGCTTTGAGGCAGGGTCAAAACACAACGCACATTCAAATATAAAACAGCTTTTTCTTCATAAAGCATGTGTGAATAGAAACTGTTTCACCAGCTCGGTTTAAATGTTGCTGGTATCAGACGTGTGATTTTATTCAATGAGTGTTCGAGTCAAAGTGGAACTCTTGATATCAGTACAGAATAACAGAACACGGTTCTGAGAGTAAACACTCCCTTTATCTCTCTATATAATCCCCTGATACACTAATGCACGTATCCCAGTGTGTCACTAGAGCTTGGACACCATCAAGGGAGAAAGTTCTCTTTCTTTCAAACTGGTTAATGTCTGAAACACCGGCCTTTAATTTCCCCTTTCTTAATTTTCTGTTTTTGAAGAATTAGGACAACACATGACATCATATAGCACACCAACAGCACTCGTACTTTACAGGAACGCGTTGTGGAGTTACCGTCTCGTCCCCCGTACAGTCCTGACCTCACTCCAAGACATTTCCCCATGTTTGGGCCGTTGAAGCCGTTCCTGGGAGACCAGTGTTTCGGATATGAAGCAAGAGTGGTGCAATTTTAAAAAGGAGGGTTATCAATAGAACAAAATGTCATGTTACTGCATCATGTGTCTGATAAAAAGGCAACTTTATCTGTTTACTGCAAAAATCAAAATCTTAGCAAGTGAAGTTCCCTTTTAAAATCTACACTCGATGCTGCGTGAAAACGCTATGGGAGCATCTCTTTGTTCTCCGGTTGTGAAGCCTGTGTGTATCAAATATGCCAAATACTTTGGCTTATAACCTCAGTCAGGTGACGTCACCCGATAAGGTGCACCTGCAGGTTATAAATAGGAGTAAATCGGAAACATTCTTAGATCTTTTTGTCTTCAGGACTGCTTTGTGTCTGCGTGTGTGTGTGCAAGCGGATAATGAATGGAAGAGGAAAATAACAGGGTTAACTCAACGATATGGCGGAGTTGTTTAAGAAATGCGTGCCTCCGTGTGATGGATCTCTTTCGGAGGGCGATCTCCACGAATTTTGTTTTGAGTGCTTGGGGGAAGAACACGCTCGCCTTGGGCTTGAGAGAGACTGTGAGTACTGCTATCTCCCCCCTATTAAGGTGCTTCGGCGCATTCCAGGGGCTCGCGTGCTGATCTAACAGACTCGCACAAGACGGAATTCCCCCTTTCTCTCGCGTTCTCTCCGGATCAGGAAGAGTCTTCTTCTCTTGTTTCCATGGAAGTAGCCTCCTCACAACACTCCTCTAGTGTTGACAGAGAGTTTGAAAAAATTATTGGAAGTTATAACGCGTGCGGTCGAGTGGTTACATATCGACTGGCCGCAGAAGCAAGATTCCCCCAAGCGCTCAAAATTAGACGTCAGGTTTCTGTCGGGTGGCCGGGGGAAGGGGCCTCAACGTCTTTGGTGACCTCCATGACGAGTTAACTCTTTTATGGAGCAAGCCATAGTCATTGCATGTTTTTGTGCCATCGACTTTGACTTATTCGAATATCGTTGATGCAAAAGCGTGCGGTTATATGATGATGCCCCAGATAGAAGAGACGCTTACGGGCTATTACTCTCCTGGAATATCATCCTCCCTGAAAAAGCCTACACTCCTCTTCAAGCCGTGTAGAATGACATCTGCCTTGGTGGGGAAAGCTTTTCACGCAGCGGGTCAGCTGTTGCTTCACTGCACACCATGGCGGTTTTGCAGGCCTACCAGGCTGACCTGCTGAAGGACTTGAGCACCGGCGAGGCTATTGATGAGAGGGCGTTTGCAGAGCTACGCCGAGCCACAGATCTGTCTCTCCGTGCAACCAAGCAGACGGCCCGTGCTGTTGGCCGTTCTATGGCTGCCATGGTATCAACAGAGAGGCATCTTGGCTGAACCTCACGGGCATCAAGGATAGGAATCATGCTGTCCTCCTTGATGCCCCCATTTCGCCTTCTGTCCTTTTTGGCGACGCTGTTAATTTTGTCGCCACTAGGTTTCAGGAGGCGAAATTATACGAACAGGCCTTTAGGAGGTTTCTTCCCCGCCGTGCTCAAGGGTCGGGACCGTCAGCCACTCAGTCCCGACCAGGTCTGGCCCCTATTAGGCATGAGGTGCAGAAGGACCTTCTCAATCGGCCTCAAAAAGACCGAACCTGAGGAGCTTCCTCTCTACAAAAAGGAAGTCCTGAGGCTCGTGCGCCCAGAGCCGTGGGGGTGTCTCCCCTCGGGAGGGGTGCCTGAATTTCCTTCACAAAATAGGGTCTCCTCCCTGGCACTCCCAGGAGACTGGTGTTCAAACCCCGCCACCACTGGTGTTTTGGGGAGCATCTGTCTCCAACGAAATGTTGGGTGTTCGGTCATCTCCTGCCACACTTCAAGATACCGAACATCTAACACCCCTCCCATCCAGCCAAAACTTAGGAACTGTCAAAGTGTCAAAACTCGTTCCCCTTTCGGAGAAGCTGTCAGCTGCCTGGAAACTACTGCTTGGGTGCAAAGGACTGTAGCCACAGGCTAGAGGAATCAGTTTGCACATTGTCCTCCGCGTTTCAACGGCGTGGTCTCCACTTCCATGAAACTGGAACGAGCACATCTGCTGGCCCAGGAATTACAGACTTTGCTCGGCAAAGGGGCCATAGGTCATATTCCCCTCCCAGACAGAGAGTCGGGCTACTACAGTTGGTACTTCTTGATTCCCAAAAGAGATGGGGGGTTGCGTCCGAATTTAGATCTTCGCAGCTTGAACTGCTATCTCAGGAAATTCAGATTCAAAATGTTGATTGTCAAAATTATTGTTTCTCAAATCCAACCAGAGGATTGGTTTGTGACAATCAACCTCAAGGATGCATATTTCCATATAGAAATATTGTCACAACACAGGAAGTTCCTGGGACGCGCTGGGGGAACACGTCTGATCCATGGAGGTTTAATCTGTATTTTGAATTACATACATGACTGGCTGTTCTCTTTCCTGTTCAGAGGACAACAACATATTTAGGTGTCACATGGGATTCATTCACAATGCGGTCACAGCTGTCTCCTGCTCATGTTGAATCCATTCTCAACACCCTGAAGGAAATCAAGCTAGGCCAGAAGTTGACTGTTTATCACTTTCAGAGATCTCTAGGCCTCATGGCAGCCTCGTCCATGGTGATACCTTTGGGCCTTCTGCACATGAGAGCGTTTCAATTGTGGCTAAGAGCCAGGAGATTTCATTCAAGGGCCAATCCCCAGATGCTAATAAGGGTTATGCGCCGGGGGCTTCGTACCCTTTCTATGTGGTTCAGACCCCGATTTCTGACTTTGGGTCCCACTGTAGGTCCGTGTTGTCGTCGGACAGACAGATGCTTCCCTCACAGGCTGGGGTGGGGTCTTGGATGGTCGTCCAGCACAAGGGAACTGGAGAGTCATTTTCTCGCATGGCACACCAATTGCCTCGAAATGATGTCTCTGTTTCTGGCCCAGAAACACTTCCTCCAGCAGTTGAGAGGTTACCATGTCCTAGTGCGGGTGGACAGCACTGCGGTAGTCTCGTACATAAATCGCCAGGGTGGACTGCGCTCACGCCGCTTAAACAAGCTAGCGCACCAGGTTCTGCTTTGGGCACAGGACAAGTTCCTGTCTCTCAGGGCAATTTACATTCTGGGGCATATGAATGTTGGAGCGGACTTGCTATCCAGACAAGCTGTGACACATGGGGAATGGAAACTCCACCCTGAAGTAGTTAGTCAAATCTGGGAAATATTTTATGTAGCAGAGGTGGACCTCTTCGCCTCGCAAGAGGCAGCACAATGTCCCTTTTACTACTCTCTGACTCCTCCAGCTCCCCTAGGTCTGGACGCGATGGCCCACATGTGGCCCAGATTATGCCTTTATGCGTTTCCTCCGATAGTTCTGCTTCCAGGAGTCCTGGCGAGGGTCCGTCAACAGGGTTTGCACCTCTTATTGATAGCGCCCCATTGGCCGACCAGAGTGTGGTTCTCGGATCTAATATCTCTCCTCAACGGCTCATCCTGGGTGATGCCAGTGAGGAGGGATCTTCTGTCTCAGGGGCAGGGGACAATATTTCATCCCCGGCCCAAGTTCTGGAACCTTCATGTCTGGTCCCTGAAGAGATGCTGGTTTTCCAGCCAGCGTAATTGAAACTATTCTAAGTGCCAGGGCTCCCTGCACTAGAAGAATTTATGCCCTCAAATGGAGTGTATTTGAAAGTTGGTGCATGGCAAGACATGTAGACCCAGTCCATTGCCAGATTGTTTCAGTGCTGGAGTTTCTGCAAGAAAAGTTGTCCTCAGGCTTATGCCCTAGTACTCTCAGAATGTGCGTAGCCGCTATTTCGGCTTGTCATGTTCTGACCGATGGGGTTTTTGTAGGAAAGCACCTTTTAGTTGCCTGTTTTATTCGTGGAGCTAACGGTTGAGGCCGCCCACTAGAGCGACAGTCCCTTCCTGGGACTTAGCTATTGTGCCTCGAAGGCCTGGTTGACACCCCTTTCTGTCCTCTGTCTTTTACAGCTCCGGAGGAGGAAAGACTTCACGTACTGTGTCCAGTACGTGCTCTTCAGATTTACGTCCACCGCACTAGCCAGTTCCCATAGCGTTTTCACACAGCACTGAGTGTAGCTTTTGAAAGGGAACGTCTCGGGTTACTTAGCTGTAACCCTGTTCCCTGATAAAGCGGGAACGAGATGCTGCGCTTCAATGCCGCACTGCTGGCGTGCCTGGATGTCCTTTCAGACAAAATTGACCTGAGGATGTTGTCACCTGACTGAGGTTATAAGCCAAAGTATTTGGCGTATTTGATACACACAGGCTTCACAACCGGAGAACAAAGAGATGTTGCCATAGCGTTTTCACGCAGCATCTTGTTCCCGCTTTTATAACAAACCTATAAGATTATAACAAACCTAATATAAGAGTATTACATTTATTTCTAATCAAAATTAACTTGTTCTATTGGCAGATAATTTAAATAATTTTAGGAATTTATTTCTTGAAAAAAGTTAAACTCTCTGCCAATAGAACAAAAATGTTTCAGTTCTTCAGTTCTTCTTTTCAATTTCAGACACATTTGACTTTAAATGATTTATTTGAAATGTAATATATTTAAAAAATTACAAATATTTATAAAACAAATAGATTTAAAGTAAATGTATGCGGTTTGGCGAGATTCCAGGCATGTCACATTTTCCAGTGTATGTCATGTGACTATTATGCAGCATCACTATTGATAAAAAGGGGTCTGACTTTATATGAAATTATATAATTTAATCTATTTCTATAGAATAAAAAGTCATTAATGTAATTGTTTTGTAACAAATAAAATGCAGCATTTTTAAAGAACACACTCTTAC
Organism: Clarias macrocephalus; assembly: GCA_011419295.1. Taxonomy (NCBI): domain Eukaryota; kingdom Metazoa; phylum Chordata; class Actinopteri; order Siluriformes; family Clariidae; genus Clarias; species Clarias macrocephalus. Next base: position 8,481 of record JAAGKR010007238.1, on the reverse strand, counting down.
TTGAAATAAAGCAGATAAAACAGCTCTGTATTCAACAACAAGACGGAATTGATTGTGAAGCGACACACACACACACACACACACACACTGTTATATTTCTGTATGAATAAATTCCAGCATATTAAAAGATAAATTATTTGAAAAAGAGGTTACAGTCAAGTGAGGAGCAGACACTTCCTGTTACAACCACCCACACACACACACACACACACACACACACACACACAGAGATAGGCGATAAATGCTGAGTTAGCATTTCTGTGTTTAGAGCTGATGAGTCCTGACATGATGGATCAGGAGAGGAATAAATCATGAAACGTTGCTGCGTCATCTCTGGCTTGATCAGTCGACCCTAATCAATAATCCTGTCTCCTGTCCATATGAAGGAGACACAAAAAGACGCCTGGTGGAATTATTAGCGTCATGTACGGCAGGGCTAATGGCACATTCATAGATTAATATTGCATAAGGGACGCACGAGGGGGTTGGGGGGGGATGGGTTCCATGTGTTTTAATATGTCCTGGTTTAATTTATTAAGCAGCATCTAAGTCGCGTTACCATGACGATCATCTTCTTTTCCTCAGTAACATTAGGGGGAATCTGATCGCTAGATTACTACGATGACTAAACAGGTTGAGGTTGCCACAGTCTCCGATTATAAGTTGCATAACACCAATCATTCAAGCCTTTGAGCTCATACACACACACACACACACACACATACACACACACACATACACACACAGCCTGCCCCCATGTCAGTGTTAATCTAAAAAGACCAGTTCCTAAACTGGGTATAACTGGTCACATGTTGAAGCTGAAGAATATTAAACATGCTGAAGTCAGATGACAGGAACGAGAAAATCATTCTGCTGAAATAAAATCCCCGACCGAACAGTATAGAAAGTTCTGGATTGTTACAGGAAGAAATGTAAATGTGTTCCGTGTGCTCTTAGTCTCGTTATCAAGTTCAGAGTCAGACAGAAGATTGTTAATGAGCTGCAGAAGCAGTGGAGAGAAACGTCCGACTGTTCGGCAGTGAGGAAGTCCTGAACACACATCATCTCTCAGAGGTGAGAAAGAGAGAGAGAGAGAGGGAGAGAGAGAGAGAGAAAGAGGGGGGGAGAGAGAGAGAACGGGGGGGGGGGGGAGAGAGAGCTGCATAATGAGAAGGAGAGGAGAAAATAACCGGCGTTTTGTTAAAAACTGTATTTCTGCAGCCGCGTTAATGTCGGGCTTTCTGACGGCCGCCAGCGTTAATTAGATGAGCGGCGCGCATAATGCCGAGTGACCTTTAGCACCGTGCTTCCTTCACCCCCAGATTGGGACATTTAGTCATCGCTGTGACCGAATTATCTTTCTGCTTCTACCTGCTGTGTCAGAAAATGGAGCTTAATTAGAACAGGAGTGGAGAAATGAGGAAACGACAATAAGGAGAGAATATTTTGAGCTGCAATTTAAAAATGAAGCTATAGCATAATAATCTTATTACTTATAATATTTCAATACTACTAGTTATATTACAAATTTATAATCATCCTTATTATTATTATTATTATTATTATTATTATTATAATACACCATGTATGCCGCGTCCCAGAGCCGCTCTATAGGAGTGAGACCAGGTGAGTGTGGAGGCCGTGTCAGTGCAGTGATCTCACCGTCATGTTCAAGAAACCAGAGTGAGATGATTTTACCTTTGTGACACGGCGTGTTATCCTGCGTTTATAAACGGATGGACACGATCAAGACTCAGGCAGGCTGTGGTGTTTACACTGTGATCAATTCGTACTGAAGGGACCAAAGTATCTCCTCCATACCACGGCAGGATGGATCCATGCTCTCATGTTGTTTAAGCCAAATTCTGACCAGACCATCCACAGTAGAAAGCGAGACTCATCAGATCAGGCGATGTTTTTCCAATCTTCTGTTGTCTGATGTTGGTGAGACCATGTGACCTGTAACCTCAGTTTCCTCTTCTTATCTGACAGGAGCGACGCCTGGTTGTGGTCTTCTGCTGCTGTTGCACATCTGCTTCAGGGTTCCACGTGATGTGTGTTCAGAGACGCTCTTCAACAGACCTCAGGTATAATGAGATTTTATTTGAGTTCCTGTTGCCTTTCTATCACTTCGAACCAGTCTGGCTGTTCTCCTCTGACCTCTGGCATCAACGAGGCATTTTCACCCAGAGAACTGAACTCACCTGAAATTTCCTCTTTTTCTCACCATTTTCTGTAAACCCTAGAGATCGGTGTGTGTGAAAATCCCAGTAGATCAGCAGTTTGGGAAAAACTCAGACCAACAACCAACTTCCAGGTTCATCCAGTATGAGTGCAGATCAATCGCTGCTCTCCGCTATCACCCAGATGAGGATGAGTTGCCTGTTGAATCCGGTTCCTCTCAAGGTTTCTTCCTATTGCCATCTCAGGGAGTTTTTTCCATTTATCTTTCCAGGTCTACAGGCCTAAATGTACTGAGCTGCTGCCATGTGATTGTCTAATTAGATGTTTGTGTTAACATGCAGTCGAGCAGGTTTACCTTTTGATGTTTTTCAATTGTTTAAGATTTCCAAATATTTTGTGATTTCCTGATGTCTTTTTTTATTATGTGAAAAACAAATATATTCCAAAAACATCTTTGAAATGTCTGAAAGCATCACAGACAGAGCAAAACTTTTCATCTTCCCGACTCTCAGCAGAAGCTTCACCTCCACTCTTCTGCTTGGATTTAGTTTAGAGATGAAGACGAGAAGTTCAGAGAAACGTCAGACTCGAGCAGAGACAATGAAGACCATGTCACTACACTCACACTCTTCACACACACACACACACACACACACACACACACACACACTTTGTAGTTTTGTGAGTTACAGAGCACTTGTGCTATGTTTTATTAATAAAAAAAAGATCTCCCTTTTGAAGTAATGTTAATTTCTGTCTACTGATTGGTCAGAAGGTGTTGATTAATTCTCTATAACAGCAGCTCTGACGGTTGTGCGGGTTTATACTAATGTGCTCGCTCGAATATGATATGGTTTCCATAGTAACAGCCTACTCACAGGGATCCTTGCACAGGTTCATCTACAGGGTGGATCAGGATGGTGTCAGACGGCGACACCTCACCCCGCAAAGCTTCTGTACGGCTCCTGGAGTTCTCACAGAGTTCCTCTTACTCTGAGAACAGACATTTCTTTACAGAAAGAAAGAGAATAAACAAGCTCTGTGCTGCTCTAGTAATCCAGCAAACATACCACACTGAAGAGCAACACATTCACTACATTGTCCTTATCCCTGAAGGGCCAGAACTCTGGTCTGACTTTAATTAGTACACTTTCAGTAGGATTCTTTTAAAGAAAAGTCTGTTGGCTGTAACCAGGAACAATGCTAGACATAAAGCTCAGGTCCTTATTATTCAGATGTCTACCAGGACTACAGCCTCACACAAACTGACCAGCTGAAGATTTTCGCCCATGATAGCCTCAGGTTCCTGCTCTTGGCTGATGGGAGTGGAAGCCGTTGTGGTCGTCTGTTGTTGTTGTGGCTCATCCACCTCGATACTTTATGTCTGGTTCATGCTGAGATGGTTTTCTGACCAGGTGAATCAAGGGTGATTCCGGTACATGAGTTACTGTGGAGCTCCTGTTACCTCAGACCAGTCTAATCTTTCTCCTCTAATCTCTTTATCTCTCTTTTTTGTAGCAGTATTTACTCATTTGAAAAAGTAAAACTGGTGATACTCACCATGCGATATGGATAGTTTTATACTGTATATGTATTATTTTATATAGATGATCTATTTGTCTATTTGTGACCACTTAGAGCTTAAAATCTCAGTCTTAACCATCAGTCACTATAATCATCTGTCAACTTCCCACTGCTTTCTCTCTCCTTCTTCCTCTTCATATTGTAGCTTTGTATAGTTTTTGTATAGTTTTAATAATTCGTTTAAAAGTAAACATGCAACATGTTATTTCTGCCCGTGGTCCTTTTTTTGAAATGTTAGCTTGCAGTAATGCTAATTCTAATTCTTTAGTTTAGGGGAATTTAGTTATTCTTCGAGTTCAGGTATGGTCATGGTTTCATCGCCTTCCATAAGTCTTTATATCCACAAAAGGTGACATGGAATAAATCGCCACTCTGTACCAGGCCCGGTTCTGAAAGCATTCCAGCATCTTAATATTTTATTTTAGTCGTCCCCCAATAAACATCATAGCTCCATTTCCCTCTCCCTCGTCCACGAGAAGACAAATCTGCTGGAAGACAAAGCATCATGGTACACCAGGACCCCGGAGGCAGCATTATTAGCCGAAATGGCAGTGTTGCTAATGCTACATCGGTTTCTCAGGTGGAGGAAATTTATCTTCCTGCAAGGGCACAGAGAGTTCACTGCAGCACTGCTGGCTTCTCTCTACCCTGCGTTTATGCTCATACACAACTTCAGCTGTGAGTTGAATTCCCTCTCGGTTGTGGTTTGTTGAATGTTTTATTTTCAGTCACTGTGACATAAAATGTGTTGATTGTTAATAATTAAAGCCGGTATTGATGCAAGGAGGTGAAGCAGGTTGTGGCAGTTTCTCAGTAACCTGACAAGCAGAGAAAAGAAGAGAAGGCTGGTGAAGAAAGGGCTGTTTATTACTGCTGTAAGGTAAGTGAGGACAGGAACTAACGTGTTTACACGACATTAAATACAACAAAAATATCGATTTTTATCGATATGTATGATAAAGTATCTATATGTATATGTGTTGTAAAGCCTTTTAGTGGGCACTGAAATCACAGAGGTGCAGATGCAGTCAACACCTTTATTTAACAATACAAGTTGAATAGCACTCTTGCACACTCACACACACACTCACACACACACACACACACACACACACATTTATTTATTGTCTCTGAGTGCTCAGTGAAGTGGGTGAGGGTGGGGTGCAGAATACGCAGCCTCTGGTGGGCGCTCGGTGCTGGAGCACTGGCTCCCTCTCGGCTCTCGCTGGTGTCAGAGTCTACAGGGAGACGAAAGCAGTATGAATACTTCAGGCTTGTCATCCTACACACCAGCATGCGCCACCGGGGCCCTTTTATAGACAGCGGCTGATAGGTGGATGGTAGGCGATGAACCGTGGCTGGTGCTGGTTAATTGAGGTGCCCCGACCCTTTTGGGAACTTTAAAGAGCTGTCCATGGTGCTGGTCATGCCTTAGGCCTACCCTGCCTTCGGCAGGTGAGGAGATGCTCTCTTATGAGCCCGTCGCCACAATGTTAATTAACAAAAAGCAATTGAAACGTGATAAGAATTTTATTATGCTAACCAGATCTGCTCAGAAGGTTGGGGGTTCAAACCCACAGTTGCCTTTGTTGAGCCTTTGACCAAGCCTGCTCAACCCCTTTCTGCTCCGGGGGTGCTGTATTATGGCTGACCCTGTGGGATATTCCCTTTATGCCCTATAAAGGTGGCACCCCGACTCTTCTGGCTGGAAAATTCAATTGCTTTTTGTTTATTAATACTGTGGCGACTGGCTTTCATAAGAGAGTATCTCCTTGTTCACTTAAAAAGGAGTACGCCTAAGGCACGACCAGCACCATGGAGAGCTCTTCAAAGTTCCCAAAAAGTAGGGGCGCTGCCTTTAAAGGCAAACGCAGCTGTGGGTTTGAACTTAGTAACCCAGCACCTTAACTGTTGAAGCACCACAGTCCATAGAAAGGCTATGATGTGGCTGCATTACCATAAGCACAGCTATAATATCATGGGCACGACTACATGATCATGGACACGGACACATTGCATGAATAAATTATTATGGGCACGGCTACATCATCTATTTGTTAATCATTCTATTAGTCTGTCTATTATTTCACTGTGTCAGTGTTATCAGTGCTTAAGTGTTTCAGTCACAATGCACTAATTGATCATACTGTTTTACACACACACACACACACACACACACACACACACACACACACACACACACACACACACACACACTGCTGTGACCTGTCCTGTCACCTAACCTATTTATTGTTTCCTTTAATAGCCAAACTCTCTGTTTGCAACACCGAGCAGATCTGACTGAGGACGAGTGAGGAGTTAATGACTCTATTAAACAGTTACAGAGAGGGAGTGCAGTGATTATGGAGCCTGGATCAATCATTGATCATTGAGTAGACCCCAAATACACACACACACACACACACACACACACTGAAAAGCTTCCATCATTCACCAGCTATCCACAGACTGCAGAATACCATGATGTTTTTATGGGAGGTTAATACTCGTACATCTTTTTAATGATTTAATGACACCAAATGACCCAATTAACGAAATCTAATTTACTTAAAGACATATAATTTATTTTATAGACAAGACATGCAGCAGGGTGTATCACTGCTCGTATTGCCCATTTCCTAAAGGAACTTTTTTTGTCTTTTTCTCTGCAGTTATTTTTCACTGAAATGACTGGTTACAGCTACACCAGTAAAGTGCAAATAAACCTGCAAATAAACGTCTCTCTGGCTGCTGAAGTGGTTCTACATGTTAGGGGTTAGAACGAATTAGAATTAGGGTTAGAGTTAATCTAGAGTTACGATGGGTTTATGATTAAAGTTGGTTAAAGTTAGAGTTAGGTTAGCATAATAAAATTCTCATCATGTTTCCTGAGCCACACGCTCTACATTTCACATTACATCTTGGTTTTTCACCTTTGTGCCTGTTCTTTATTTTTTTTTAGCTTTGAGTCCTGCTAAACTCTCAACATTCTATTCCCCTGAACAGAAAAAAATAACTTTTAGATAAAATTATATTACTCTGTATAAATGAGATATACTGTAGGTGGCTATGTGTGGGCTACATTTCATGCCCCGATCTCCCTGCACATCAGCACTTTCTGCATGCTCGGTACTGCACTGCATGTGATGCCAGGATTGACATCAGATTAAAGAGTATTGCTGGCAATAGTGCTCTGAAAAATCCTCCTTAAACCATCATCATTCACCTGAAAGCTACGCAGCACAGAGGACAATAGATATGCACAGCATGCTGATGGGATTTTGGAAAAAAGCCCATCAGCCTGGGGAAATCATGCTAATATTGTAAACATTGCTAATATTGTAAACTGTAATAAAGGACATCATGTATCACTTCAGGTCTTTATGTCTTGTTCGTATCCGGTCCTCTGTCTGGTACAATACCCAGATTTAATAAATCCTTTCTGCTTTATTCGACTGCGGCGAGGCAGAAACTCTTACAGGAACCGAGTGTGTTCTGGATTTAAATGTGTCCGAGGCGGTCGGCTCTCACAGGGAGGTGCAGGTGGGGGGCTTTGACATTTATGCTATTGAGCTGAATACACTATTTCCAAGTCACATTCTGTAATTAGCTTCCTGTCCTTTTGCCTCGGCCTTTCACCACCATTCAAATGAGAGTGGAATTATGAAAGAGGGCCGGAGTAAGAGCACCAGCTAGCGGGACTACAGTGAGATATACCTAAGTGTGAGAGTATTGTAATTAATGCGCACCATATTGTGCAGCCTGCTGTCCATGAGCAAATACGCTTGTACACACACACACACACTTAACTGGAAAGCTCGGCAACATTTTGGGTGTTGATCTTTAGTCTTTTTTAGGGGGGGGGGGGGTTACGTTAACAGTGGAGCTCATTTGTGATTAGTAGAATCAGCAATACAAGACCATTAGATTCAGAACCTGGCAACGTTGAGTGCAGAACGTTAACATGATGCTAGTTTAATTTAATTTAACAACAACAACAATAATAATAATAATAATAATAATAATAATAATAATAATAATAGCTAGAGAGGTACATTTTCTGAAGAAATTGTGAGCGGTGCTTGCCGTGGCAAAATAATCAGTTGCTACTGTAAGGTGATCTAAAGTGGTTGCTTGGGCGTGGCTTGACAGCTTGACAATGATCCTGAGAGACTGATTGGTTGTCTGAGTAAAATCAGCCCGCCCCCATGTCTCTATGTCAATCCACAGTTTCACAGATCCACAATGAGGTTTAGTTTCAGTTGCCATAGTTGCCATAACAAAGTTGCCATAGCAAGGAATGGAAATGTGAGCACTTCCTGTTTCAATGGGGAGTACCTTCACCATTATATGTCAATGTGGGACAAATTTGGGCACCTCTTGAACCCCAGGAGTACAACCTATACCCTCTTGTGGGGTGTGTTCTGACACCGCTTGCAAGCCTCTTTGAATGTGGTAAATTTTATATTTCTAAAAAAATTGTTCTCAATGTTACGTCTATGGGATTTCGGGGCCGGTAAATTGCCAATTTACCTCCCATCCCTTAGAAAAGTCATAGGACCCCATTCCCAAGTAAGCTGAACAATTTGACACCTCTTTCATGAGCCTACAGTATGACACACAGTACTGGTCTTGTTACGTGCCAAATTTTGTACAGAATAAGAAAAAGAAAAGGAAAAGAAAGAAAAAACATAATAATAAGCTTTGCAAGCA
>JAAGKR010007237.1:0-37996 GCA_011419295.1 Clarias macrocephalus | reverse complement strand
ATGTGCTGGTTGTGTGCAGTCAGTCCATGTGCTGGTTGTGTGGCTGATATCATTTTCATGGTCACAACAGTTTATAAAAAAGGAAAAAGTAACATAAGCATGATGATAATAAAATAACTGTCAATAATCATGAATAACTATTGACCATGCATAAAGACAACGCAAACTTTTGTTGTTTAGGCAACAGGAGCTAAAGTGTTTGTGCTAAATAACACTATAGATAGCAGTGTCATAAGCTAACTAAAAACTGAACCAAATAGCCATAACATGAAGCTCTCCAAAACAGGGTGAAGTATATTATAAACATTTACACCACAGCTGATACTGACAACCATCTGTAATCTACATACTGTAAGGCATTAGCTTAGCCACTGTGAGCTGTTTGTGCTAAGCTACATAAGGCAGTTCACCAGCTAAACCAGCATCAGACCAGCACTAACCAGTATTAACCAGCATAGACCAGCATATAAATCATGCTGGTCTATGCTGTTTTTCTCAGCAGGGGTCTCAGGTCATTATCAGATAATGAAGTGTGGCAGAAAGACTGTATCTCTAATTATTTTTGATTAAGCTTGCTTCATTTAAAAGTAGACACTTTAAGTTTTTTATATAGATATATAGATATGTGTGTGCAGTATTCACTGAGTTTCAGTTCATTTTAGTGATGCGTTTCAAAAAGATTTTCGGGGAGACTGAGACGGCGGAAAGCGCACATTGTTTATTTTCTTTATTTTACAACAGCACAATGTTTTATTGATATTTTTCAATAATAATATATTTTTCAAAAATAAAATATTGATGTGAGTGTAAATGAACAAATAAAGACCCTTCACAGATTCAAATGATGTATTACACTTATGTGTATGACTAAAAATGATGGAACATTTTAATTTATTTTCACAGTTACCAGAAAAATGGTACGTGGACCCACCGCCGGAACAGCTGACCCCATGATGCTGGTGCTGGTATGCTGGTAACCCTGTTGATGCTGGTGACCAGCATGCCAGCACACAACGAAACACAACAAAAGTTTTATGTGATTTCAATTGATTACTTTTTTTTAAAATATGCATTTATTGCCAGTGCATGTATATAAAAGGTTTGTGTTGTGTTTTTAGACAACCCACAGATATTTAATAAATGTGAAATAATGTATTTACATGTTTTTGGTAAATGGGTTTTTTTGTTTCTTGTATGTAAATGCATTTAAAGATCAAACTACACGGTCCATGTATTTACACCACACACTATTTTCAGTACTAGCTATTAAAATATAAGATAATGAGCTAAAATAATAACCAATTTTAACTACCAAAACCTTGCTGGTGGCCTAGCATATGATATGATATGATATGATATGATATGATATGATATGATATGATATGATATGATATGATATGATATGATATGATATGATATGATATGATATGATATGATATGATATGATATGATATGATATATAATATGCTGGACTATGCTAGATTTGTCTGCAGGTATGCTGGTCTTCCATCACCAGCTAAACCAGCATCAGACTAGCACTAACCAGTATTAACCAGCACAGACCAGCATATAAATCATGCTGGTCTATGCTGGATTTTTCAGCAGGGAGGCAAGTCACATAGTGACATTTAATAGTCAGCAGGTGTAGTTAGTTAGGAGTACATGTATTTAAGTTAGACGTATTCTCTAATAAAACTACTCAAGTAACATACAGTTATGTGAACAAAGTAAATCTATTCAGTTACTGTACCTTCCACCTCTGCAATTACAGTAAGTGTCTTCATATCTAAAAGCTGTTTTCGATCCCCTGGAATTTCAAATGCTTTGCTATGGCTAAGAAATCATAATATATTACATCAGAGTGAGTAACGTATGAATGTATGTTTAATGTTTTGCAGAATACTCATGCTCAGAATTGTTCAAATATTGAAATGTGGGTCTGATTAATGCTACACAGGTCAATGACAGTACTAATGCTATATACTGATGCTAACTCTATCACAGTGCTAGCACAACTCTCCACATTATTGTATTTGAGGCATAATATTTACTGCATTATGGCACCCGGCTGTGTCTTATTGCATCATAAAATCCACTGGTCTGTGTGTGTGTGTGTGTGTGTGTGTGTGTGTGTGTGTGTGTGTGTGTGTATGAGAGAGAGAGACCTTGAAAAGAAAGGAACTGTATTTTAAACACCTAGGACGCTCCAGGGAAACTTTATGGCAGAATTGCAAACATATTTTTATGTTTTTTTTTTTTTCCCGCCATAAATTAATCCTTTTTTTGTAAGTGACTTCCACTTGGACAAAGTCGTCTCCTACAAAGTAACTGCGCAGAGTCGAGCTAATTCATCACTGTAATTTTGACACCTTTATGTCCCGAAAAAAAAAAAAAAAAAAAAACAGGCCACGTTAGCAAAACAGAACAAAACACGCTCGCTTTGCTTTAGCTCGTTCGTTCGCTGAAATTAATCATAAACCACCGGCTGGTGTTCATTTCAGCTTTTAAATTGACCCCCCCCCCAAAAAGAAAAGATATGATAATAGTAACAGGAATGCTAACAGCCCTTGTTGATATGAGGACATGTTGTAAAGCTTTCTTTAAACTTGTGCTGCTGACACTTTGCCAGGCAGAAAAGTAAAAACAATGTGAGTGGAGAAGGACGTAGCCATCTTGCTGTCAGATCTGAAATAACAGAAAAGCTAGCAGCTAGCAATATACACACGGATGATCGTCATTACTCAGCACTTTTCACTTGCTAACTTGTGATGGTGAAGTAATAAAATACAACATTAATGTTTATGTTGAGCTGAGAAACTTGTAAACTTGCTGACTCATTCACGCTTACAGCTCATGATCAGAGAATACACAATAGCTGCTAGACAACTAGCATAAAAAAAAAAGAAAAAACGCCATGTTTTTGAGCTCATTCTGAGCTCATACAGTCCTCAAAATAAGCTTACGATGAAGGTCTCGCCTCTCACCCAATTCTAGGTTTAGATGACTAAACACTTGAAAGGAACCATTTTGCCTATCATTACCTTATTTTTACTATATACTTTGCGATGCTTCATTTATAAGCTAGTGATGTATACAAAGAGTAATGATGGAGATCTCTCACATTTATGCTTGCTCTTTCTGTAGTCCAGCTTGTTTGTGTTTCTGCATCCTGCATCTTTATTTTATCAGCTCCCGTTTTAAGTTTAGCTTTTACTATACCTTACGTTCGTAAAATATTTGTATATATTTCTTTCTTTTTTTTTTTTAATTTTTACTACATTAGCTCCATTTGTTCTTCCATTCTTAAAACCTGTTCTATATTTTATTTATTTATTACTTTCTGTCTTTTCAGTTTGTAGATAAAAAATAAGATTACATTTATTTTGCTTTCGTTAATATCTCTCCTATATATTTTGGTACTTTTTTTTTATTTGTTTCATGTTGGTGGAGGATCTCCATTGAATTTCTTCTTAGTCCTCATATGTACTCTTGCATACTTTTTGTATTATTTATTTGTTAATATTTGATTTAGGTTTACTTTTGTCTTTTTTATTTATTTATTTATATTTACACTCATGTTGAAAAGTTAGTACCCACCTCTTTTAATTCTAGAAAAATCATTTGATGTTGCAGCTACAAATTCAGAAGCCTAAGTATTTTACAAATAAGTAACCCAAATGTATGCAAGGTTGACCAAGCATAGACCATTAAACATGGTTTTTAATAAAACTTTTACTTGACATTCCTGGCCAGTTGGTGCTCCCTGAAGTTGTGTTACCAATGTTTTCAGCTCATTGTAATGTTAAAGCAATCATTAACATGTTTTTTTTTTTTTTTTTTTTTTATGAATGCATGAAATTCAGTGGTTCAATCTTGATTCTGCAATAAAAATTTAAAAACACAATTCACTCACTCGTAATAACTCTTCCTCTATACTGCTTTATATGTTATTCACGGAGCCTGGAGTCTATCCCAGGAGACTTAGGGCACAAGGCAGGGTACACCCTGGATGGGATGACAGTTAATCACAGGGCACACACATATGTACTGTACACACTCAGATGCTCATTTACACTTTACAACAATGTGGAAATGGCAGTTAGCCTAATCTGCATGCCTTTTGACTGTGGGAGGAAACCGGAGTACCCAGAGGAAACCCACCAAGCAAGAACATGCAAACTCCATTCACACAGAGGCAGGCAATGAATCTGGGTGGGAATCGAACCCGGATCATAGAGGTGCATTGCGACAGTGCTAAACCACTGTGTACAAATACACTCCCTCCCTCACTCACTCACTCACTCACTCACTCACTCACTCACTCACTCATTGTCTATACTGCTTTATCCTGTATTTAGGGTCGTGGGGTACCCGGAGGAAAGTCACATTCAAACTCCATGCACACAGAGACGGGAATAGTGGTGTTCAGTCATGTTTAACAGTTAGTACCCCATCTTTTAATTCTTTGAGTTTTTCTATACAAACATCATCTGATTGTAGCAGGTCTTAGTATTAATCAACTACAACATGTGAAGAACGACAACATATAACTTTTAACACTTTATTTATTACAAATATATGGGCAATATTAAATCCCTGATTAAATAGCTGGTAGATCCACTTTTAGCAGGTGATTAGCTGTAGCAGCAATAGCAGAGGTATTTAGTAAGTTTTTTTTTTCTTCTTTTTTGCATCATTTTTTTAAATAATGACAGTGAAAAGAGTTATGTGCTTTTGTACATCTGAGGTTGTATTTGCCATATACTGAGACCCGTTACAATTTTTAACATTTCTGCATACTTACATTATCATCATAGCTTCCTTTCCCTTTTTTCTTTCCTCTGCTAAAATTTTTTGTTTGGTTTGTATTTTTTCCTCTTCATCTATCTTCTTTTTAAATGTGTCATTCCTTCCTTCCTTCCTTCCTTCCTTCCTTCCTTCCTTCCTTCCTTCATGTATATCATGTGTCTTTTTTGGTATGTTCTTTATACCACTGTGTTTTCTCCTCTTTTGGTGTGTGTGTGTGTGTGTGTGTGTGTGTGTGTGTGTGTGTGTGTGTGTCCGGACATTGTTAATGAGCTGTTATGTAGGATGTGTGGTTTTGATTAATTGTACATTCAGAGTGAAATGTGTGTGTGTGTGTGTGTGTGTGTGTGTGTGTGTATGTGTGTGTGTAAGAGAGAGAGAGAGAGAGAGAAGGAACCCCCTGCAGTCTGATCTTGCTCATCTGTAAAGTGTGAGGGAGGATATGAGGTGTATGTGATCTACGACATCACTTCCTCTCCCAGAAAAGAAAGGTGTGTGGGTGGATCGAGAGAGAGAGAGAGAGAGAGAGAGAGAGAGAGAGCAACAAATGAAATACAAACACACATACACACACATATCCATCCACCACACACACACAAACACACTGCACTCTTATGATTTTTTTTTTCTTGGAATAAATACATACACCTTATTACTGCCGTCCGTGGGTGTGTGTGTGTGTGTGTGTGTGTGTGTGTGTGTGTGTGTGTGTGTGTGTGTGTGTGTGGGTTAACCCGCAGGGATGTGATGTTGATTAATTGCTAACAGATGAATCACAGTGTGTGCGGTGATGTAGCAGATGTGTGCCGATTAGCATTCACCGCTACAAAAATTAGCGCTCTGTCTACAGATACAGGCTTTACAATGTGTTTTTAAAGCGTTCCTATTGGCCGAGGCATGCTTGTCATGTTTTATTCATGAGTTATTCAAGATTGTTTATGAATTATTTATGTACAGTCACATGCAGGATGTACACAAAGTGGGATTAAGCTGGTAGAATGTTAACATCCTGTAAATGCTGTGGAACGTTACCTCACTGATGGAACATTCTAGAATTCAGGACAGTAAGAGTTGGTGATGTCATGATGCGTGTTAGAGCAGCTGATAGGGTTGCCATGTTTATCTTACAAACGAACAACAGGCAAAAACTGACCGCCCTTAGAGATAGATAATGTTTCTTTCTTTTTAGTTGTTTGTTTCTTTCTCTCTTCTTATGTCTCTGTTTTCATTCTTTCTATATGATTTACTTTTTTCTTTGCTGCTTTCTTTCTTCCTTTCTTTTTTCTCTGTGGTTTCTTTCTTTTTTTCGCTCTCTATCCTATTGGTTTACTCACTTTTATTTAGTGTTTGCTTTCTTTTGTTCTCTATGGTTTACTTTTTGTTCTATGCTACTTCCTTCCTTCCTTTTCATTGTTTGTTTTATTCTTTGATCTGTTCTTCTTCTTTTTCTTTCTTTCTTTCTTTCTTTCTTTCTTTCTTTCTTTCTTTCTTTCTTTCATTCCTCTGTTCTTCCTTTATTTTTTCCTTCTTTATTTCTGTTTCCTTTCTTTCCTTTTTTTTCTACTTTTCTCTCTTTTGTGTTTTCTTTCTTTTTTTTTCTTTATGGTTTCCTTATATTCTGTAATTCTTCCTTCCTTTCTTTATTCTTTACTTTCTTTCTTTGCTTATTTCTTTCCCTAAAAAAGAGATAAAACCTTTATCTCTTTCTTTACTGTACTGTATTTAGGGCCCTCGGACTATGACCATATCAACCATAGAGAACCATCATATGCTGTGTGGGCCCTCTTGTTTTTTAACAGATCTTTTGTTTAAAAAGACATTAAAATCAGCACACAGGTTGGAATCTGTTGCCATTAGGATGCCTGAATGTCTGAATTTCACATATACAGTTATACGATTGCACCAAACCAGGTCTATGTGATCTTAAGACATTGATTCAATTTTAAAGGAATTTTTGATATCTCAAACAGTCAGCTGTGGCGATGTCTTAAACGTCTGGCTTTATATAAGTGGCTTATAACATCATATTGCGTGACATCACATTGAGTGACACCATAGTTTGATGATTTTTTTTTACAGCATCCAGGGATTTTTGAAGGTCTAAACATAAAATCCCCTCTTATTATAAAATTATGTCATGATATTGGTAGGTCCCCTTTAAATGCATGTGCCCTCTGTATCCACTGTTTTCTTTTTCTGGTGCGCTTTTTGTCAATGGTTTACTTTTCTCTTTCATTTCTCTTCTTTTTCTTTTTATTTGCTTTCATCCATTCTTTTCTTCCTTTTTTCTTTCCATTCAGTTAGTTTTCCCATTCTTTTATTAATTTTTTTATTTCTTTGCATTTGTAAGTTGTTTGTGTGTGTGTTTAACTTTCATTTATTCTTTATAATTAGTAAATTACATATTTGTTGTTGTTTTGTTTTGAGTCAGGTTTAAGAAAGTCCAGTTTTAGCGCTGAACTTTTGATCAATGTTGTTTTCGTGTATGAGTGCTGCTGAATGGATGTGAGAGGACAGGTGGTGCTAAGGATTCTGGGTAAAGTAAGTGATGTGTTCGTTGTTTTTAAATGGAGGTGAGATTGTACTTAACTGCTGTAGAGGTCTGTGAGCAACTAATCCACCTCCTGTCCACTCTGTTTTCTCTTCATTCTGTTTGTGTGTGTGTGTGTGTGTGTGTGTGTGTGTGTGTGTGTGTGTGTGTGTGTGTGTGTGTGTGTGTGTGTGTGTGTATGCATTTTTGTCCAGTTTGTGATTGAACTGAAGATGAGTAGCTCATAAAAGCACTCTGCTCTGTGTGTTTACACACGCACAGAACGATGTAGGCTCCATTAGCAGGAGGAACGGTGAGTCCTACTCTGCTAGCATTTAGTGAACAAACAAAAATAAGCAGAGAAAATAGCGTATAGATCAGGAGCCTGTCTCGACCCAATCAATACTGCTGAATACCACGAGAGCACCAAATCTCCCACTCTACACAGACTATGGTCAGGATACACAGCATGCACAATAAACACACCATGCACAACGCACACATCGAAACAGTCTGTGGAAATTGGAGATGGAAGAATCACGGCTATCGATCTGACAGTAAAGAGTATTTCCACTACAGGAACCTTCAAAACTCTTCATCAACTGAAAGTGAATTCAAGATCTTTTTCACAAACCTTAGAACTTTTCAGGAAGAGTCAACAGAACTAAAACGGGAACCATTTTCTGAAGGCTTATCAGCAGCATTTTACTAGTGGGGGGGGGGGGGACCTTTTAGGAGGCCAGAAACCTTTTCAGGTTCTCAGGAAGTGCTTCACCCGTAGCTCAATAGCTTCAATTCAGAAACTCACAAACGCACTATAGTAAAACAGGGACCTGTCTTTTAAAAGTAAAAGATGGGAAATTTTCCAGAAACCTAAGGATTAACAAAGGTTAAGTTCCTGGGCCATCCTATGTGATATGTCTTAGTTTGTGTTCCAAAGCTGGTACTTTTCTGAAGTTCAGGAACTAGTAAAAAAAAAAAGAAAAAAAGTGTAAAACATTGTGTAGTTCATGTTGCAGAACAAGGTTGTTATTTAAAAAGTTCCCAGAATCCTTTGAGCAAATTATCATTAAGAGATTAGAAAGCATTCCAAATTGGCCTGTGTATTTTCCTGTGAATCTAGCAATATTGAACTTTAATGTTATAGAGCCCACTCAGCAGCCATAACATTACAATGCACAGCACTATGCCCAGTATTGCGTGGGTGCCACCTGGCCAGCTCTGGTGCCTTGGGGCAGGACTCCACAAGACCTCTGGAGGTGTCTTTAACCAAGACATTTGTGATGTATCCTTTGAGTACTGTTGGCTATAGCGTGGGTATTCCATCCATTGGACTTATTTGTCCAGTGCTTCCCATGGGTGCTGGATTAGGATCTGGAGAATATCAAGGCTGGGTTTTGTGCTAGTCGCAGCCGGCTCATTTTGTGTTCTTATGCTTGTTTATCGTTGACTTTTTTTCAGCAATTCGTGCTCCATTAGCTTTTCTGTGGGGTCGGATCAGATTGAATGGCCTTCAATCCCTGTGGGCATGGGTGAGCCGGGGGGTGCCCATGACTCTCTTACCAATTTACTGGTACAGTATATAATTGATAATCAATGTTAATATGCAGATGCTGTGTTAATATTATGGTTATTAGGTGTATCCTGTCTGAGACATTCTCTCTTTCTAGTCATTCACTATTGGCAGTCTTACAGCTTGAAAGCACATTGTTTATTGTTATTAGTGTTTTGACTTTAAATGTCTAAACATCATGTGGTTATCCCGCATCTGATTTATTATCAATAATGAAGTATTTAGTCATTGGAATGGTGTACCCCCTAATGGGGCTTCACTTTAGAAGGAAAAGCATTGACTCCATCCCCTCCATTACAATTAACACAGCAGTCCATTTGTGGATGCATTTTCCACTCAGCTGGTCACAACAAAAGCTGTCAGAATGACTGATGATCAACATTAGATGTTTTGTTGTCTCTGTCTCTGCTCAAGGTTAGCCGCTTCTCTTTATACACTTCTCTAATGAGCACTACTTAGCAATGCTTAATTCTTAAATTTTCTCTGAAATAGTAATATAGCTTTGTCTCAATAAGACAGGAATTAATATATTAAAATAGGCATTTTTGATTGTTTACTGAGACTGTCAAATATGTAAAGAAATAAAATGTCTTTGGACCGTCTAATAATTTCTGGTGTCACGCTATATTAAAGTTCCATAATAATATCTGTAAAAATGCTCACTGAAAAAAAGATGTTGCAGAATTCACTAAAAAAGAGAGCGAGAGAGAATAAGATTGTGAAGGTGAAAAGTGAATGAGAAAGAACGATGATATGCACAAAAGGATAGAAATGCCCCCCACAGACAGGATATTTCTATCAGACTGATAAAACTTTGATACTTGGTCCAACTGAGATGAAAAAAAAAAGACTGGCTGTAGAGTTTTATACCAAACTTGTTGCTAAAAGCTCTGAAAGTTAGAGCATGACAGAACCTTTGTAAAAACCTTTCACAACTTGGACCTGTGCTGAGTCAAAGACTGGATTCCACTATTAGATTTGATGGACTCGCAAGAGCAGTGAAACAGCCATCTGGGAGCCGCTTGCCCAGGATAGATGGATTACCAGCACAGTTAATGTTTTGGACAAATTTGGGAAGAGAATTTTATGATGTTTTTTTACAGATACTTTTAAGGATGCTTTACTATCCAACTGTTGTTCTTTCTGTACAGTCTGTCCCTTTCACCTAAGAAGGGGGTCTACTGAAGGATTTCAGAACTGAACAACAACAAAAAAAAGTTACATTAAATAAAATGAGATATTGTTGAATTGCCCTGTATATTAAATATGTTCCTTAATTCATAAATAAAATAAAATTAATCAAGTTTATTACAAAAATATCCGTTGTGGTTCGTGGAAGCAGATGGAATTGAGCGAAACAGGTGAAAGCTAGCCAAAAGTGTCCACAGAAAAGGGGAGGATTTTTTGTGGGTCAGGATGGTTTGTGGAAAGAGATATTGGTCCGATTTTATGTGAAAAACATTGGTCAAGCTTGTATGTGTGAACGGAGCAGTTTGGTCAAGAGAGTCTGCAGGAGTGGGCAGGATTTGGTCAAGTTTGTTGAATGAGACACATTTAAGTATTGCTTTCACAGAGGTTAAAGCTATTTATTTCACTCCGGACAAAGGTAGGACAGGTCTATAGTGTATGAAGGGGCAGGTGGAATTGGTTAAGTGTCTCCGGAAACCAAGGCAGGATTGGTCTATAGTGTCTGGAGGGGCAAACAGGATTGATCAGGAGTCTCTGGAAAAGAAGTCAGTATTGGTCCATAGTGCTGTGGAGGAGCTTGTGGGATTGGTCAAGTGTCTCTGGATAAAAAATAAATAAATAAATAAAAAGCAGGATTGGTCCATAGTGTCTGGAGGAGCAGGTGGGTGGGATTGTTTAAGAGGCCCTGGAACCTGGTCCAGATTATCTGCAGGAGTGAATGGATTTGTTCGAGGTTCTCTATATAGTAAGGCAGGATTGGTCCATAGTGTCTACAGGGACAGACAGGATTGGTCCATAGTGTCTACAGGGACAGACAGGATTGGTCCATAGTGTCTACAGGGACAGACAGGATTGGTCCATAGTGTCTGGGGAAGGAGGCAAGATTGGTCAAAAGTTGTAGAAGTACTTGAGCAGAATTGGTCAGGAGATTAATAAATTATGGAACACCTAGCTGCCTCTACTAGGATTGGTTAAATAAAAGCAGTAGACAATAGTGGACTCATACAGTACATTTCCCCTCGAATAGCTAATAATTCAGAGAGCAGATGACTTATAATGTTACTATCATTTGCTTTTTTACATTTTTTTTATTAGACTGATCACTCAGTGCTCGAGACATGGAAAACATTTTTAGAGACCTGTTGAAACCTCTGCAGAGTTGCTAATCAAATAACCATTGCTTCATGATCCACTGATAGAAACAAGAATGTTTTGAAGAAAGGTGGTATTTCACTGAAGGTTTAAACCGACAGCCTCGGTTCCTTTCTGTATATTTTTTGTGCCAATTTTGTCATTTTACAGAGACAGAAGACAACCACATTGCACTTTTCAGGGGTGTTCAGGCTCACACTGAGCATCCAGCAAATCACTGTCAATCATCAAATCCGCAACCTCGTTAGCAGTGCAGCATGAAATTGTGGGTATGTTTCGGGTGTTCTGGGACTCGGAGCTGTTAGCCTCCTGCAGTCTGCAGCAGGAGAAAGAGAGAAACCCGCCTTGCCATCTGTGTCTCGCCATTCGAAAACGCACAGGGGAGGAAAACAAAAGACACAATTCTCAGAAGCCGGCACAGGTTATGTTTTCTTCACCACTTAGAGAGTGTGTACTTTATGTCCCTTCCAGGTTAAAATGCTCTTTTCAGCCCAAAGTGCTTATTGTACAAAGACTCCCTTCACACATGGACAGAGTAATGCACTGTGGACTTTTGGCTTCTGATAACCTTTATACAGGTTATACAGTTTCAGACTGAAGTGTGAAACTTTTTTCCATTTGAACATACTGAATGTATCTTCCAACTGGCAGTTTATGGCATCATAATGGGCATTACAGTAGCTGACTAGTCAAGATTATTCTTTTTACTTTCTTTTCATTATTTATTGCTTCCCAATGTATCGTCCAGACATTACGTTCGCCATATAACCTCTCTGAGCCAATGAACTTTGACCTCTGTTCCCAGACATTGATAAGCTGTAGTGTCATTTTCAGTATCTGTGTGAAAACTGCTTATTTCATCCCTGCTGTCAGCTCTGTGCCATCTCTCATGTCTCTACATTTCAATCACGGGAGAGGTGGAAATGTCGCTCAGTGTGGATCACACTGTTTTACCACATGTTCATGCTGACGTTCATAAAATATTGACACCCATCCACTGTGACCTTTCAGGCTGGAACCGGAGACTGAAAAATGGTGAAAGTTCCTGCTGCTCACTACAGGGCTGGGGAGAATAAGATGCATCCCTTTCTATATAAAAAAAAAAGCTTTCAGCCAATCAGAACCCATATTACTGAAGCTACATGACTGAAGGAATGTAATTAGAGTCAGACTGCAGCAGCGCTGTGCTGTAACTCGCCGCACGCTTCAATTCTGACGGAAAGTTTCGAGTGGTTTTTATGTTAAACTTGATTCCAGGGGACGTTTTTATCTGCAGAATCGATTTCTGCCTCATTAACAGGATTTCTTTCTGACACAGGGCCCGAATCTTGCCATATTTCGGTTTAAAGAAAAAAGAGAGAAGAAAGAAAGAGAGCAATGCCAGAAGATCTGTGACAGGGGAACTGAACTCCATACACAAGATTTGTGTCAAAAGTCAGTCTGTTCAAGTGCAATTAAAATAATTTAAGATGGTTTATTTTTAGTCTAAAGGCATTATATAGCATGAATAATACAGTATGCCTATTGAAGTCTATTATTAATAATTAATTAATAATTGTACATATTTAATATCCTGTCATTAAATTTTCCTGTTTAATTTTCTTAAACATAACCATATATATATATATATATATATATATATATATATATATATATATATATATATATATATATATATATAAAACTATGTGTACATATAAAACTACAAAAACTCCCTTTCTTTTATGCAAATACTTTAAGTAAGACTGTGGTATGAGTGTAGAACCTTTAACAACCTGCCCAACCCCTTTTTTAAATACTTTATTTATGAATATAACATTTAGCTTCTTTCCCCTCCATTTATCTTAAAATAGAAAACCATCTTAGCATAACTGTCAAAAAGTTTATTAGCTCTGCGATTAGATTTCTCCATCAAGCAGCTCAAATAAATGACATAAACCAAAATGACATCTTGTGTTATTTCCTGCCACAATTTGTCTCTGCTTTAAAAAGACGAGACTAGGATGGTCTGACGTGATGCTCAGTTGAATAGCATATAAAAGAATAAAAGTTAAATTTATGATGTATTAGAGAAGCAGTAGCCAGAGTTGAGGTGACCTGGACCCATGTTAGAGAACAGAGGAGAATTCAATGCAATAGTGGCGTTAACTTAGTGTTCCGTACTCCACTTCATTTTTCACGTAAAGATGGAGTATCTCCGTGGCAACATGGTTGAACGGAAGACTCCATTACAGCACTGAGGCACCGGCCTAAATTTGATCTGCGAAATTACAATCCTTGCAACTAGATCATCTAAAAGTCATTTTGGATGGAGGGAGGACCTGCAAATGAGTGCAAGAGAGATACATCACTCGCTCAATTCCCTCCGCTATAGGTCACTAAGTGAGATTGCATCAAATGGAGAAAGAGAGAGAGAGAGAGAAAAGGAGAGAAAATTAGAGAAGTGAGTGACGAAGGCACGTTTTAGACCAGCCTTTTGAACAGACGGAGATTTATCATCTCGCTTTCTGCAGCACTGGACAACCAGACTAATGATGAACGGCACCGCGGTCGCCGTGACGACCCTTCCAACCTAACAGAGAGACTGAAGGATTGCGTAAGAGAGGATGTTAGGAAAATAAATGGGTATTTAAAAAAAAGTATGTTGGAGACACAAAGGATTTGAAAGAAACTGTAAAAAGATGTCTTGATTTTGTTAATGGATCAAAAGCAGGATGAGATTGAGCCTAATCAATCTTTTCTTCTTGATAATAATATAATATATAATATAATGCCTGCCAAAAACTTCCCTGGGTTATTTAGCTGAATGCTGATAGCTAACCTGCCAGTGTCCACTATATCTATCTATCTACTACATATATATACACACTACTCACAAAATATGTTATTTACATGAGTGCTTTTTGTATTTGTATTAAAAGTTCCATTTGATATTACTAATAATGTATGAGAAGAAACACCATTTTCATTAGTTTAATATTTATTACCCCCAGAATTTAGACAATAACAAGGATAGCCCCAAATAACAAAAATTGACAATGGCAGTAGCAGGTGTTTCCACCATTTGCTGCAATGACAGCTCGACAGCGAC
Source organism: Clarias macrocephalus (assembly GCA_011419295.1). Classification (NCBI taxonomy): domain Eukaryota; kingdom Metazoa; phylum Chordata; class Actinopteri; order Siluriformes; family Clariidae; genus Clarias; species Clarias macrocephalus. Next base: position 23,656 of record JAAGKR010007237.1, on the reverse strand, counting down.
ATCTCAGGCTCCTCACTAGCGTCAAGATGTTGTTCTGAGGCAATGCGTTTCACTCTTCCACAAGAGCTACACGCAGTTCTGCCAGGTCACATGGGGGTGGGGTTCGATCATCCAGTCTCTGCTTCAACTGGTCCCAGACGTGCTCTATGGGCTTCAGGTCCGGGGACATTGATGGCCACCATATGAGACACTCCAACTTCCTGAAGTTAAGCTGTGACAATTCTGCCACAATGTGGTGGAGCGTTATCATCCCTGAACAGAAAGTTGGGGGTGTGCTGGCGGAATTGGGGGATGATGATGGGTTCTATGATGTCTCTGAGGTAAGAACATACAGTGACTGAGTCATCTACAATAACCAAATCTGTTTTGCGCTGACTGGTGATGCCTGCCCGGACTGTTGCACCTCCTCCACCAAAACAAACCCTGGGGACCATGTTGACCTCAGCGTATCGCTCACCTCGCCTTCTCCAGCAACGGTGACCCGACACTCATCAGTGAAAAGGATGGTAGACCACTGCTGAATTGTTCAGGTCACATGGTCTTGTGCCCACTGCAAACGTTCACGGCGGTGTCTTGGTGTCAGTGGAGTCACCTGCAACGGTCGTCTGGCATTCAAGCCAAAGCGGTGGAGTCGGTTGCGAATGGTTTGTCTGGAAACCCTAGTACTCCTCACATCTCGTCAACGGGCCTGCAGCTGTGTGGTAGTTGCATAACAATGTCTGAGTGCAGAGGTCCTTAGGTATTGGTCATCGTTGCGGTCTGTCACTCGTGGGGCTCCAATCCTGGATCTGTCATGAGCTCTGCCAGTTGTTCTGTGTCTTGATGCAAGTCTGCTGATGACACTTTGAGACATACCAAGTTCACGAGCAACATCTGCCTGCCTGCCAGGTGGTGCTGCTCGTCCGTTAAGTGACGTCATGTGTTCATGGCTGTTTGAATGATGAACTTACATGTACTGACAATGCCAGCTTTTTATACCCACAGAATGTTGAAATTGATGCCACATTGGAAAGTGTTGTCTTTTTGTATTGCCCCCAATATAATGCACACCTGTACACAATGAGACTATTACATGGAAAACACAAAATGAGGTGTGTCCATCACCCCAATACACTCGCCTCCCTATCCCAAAAATGTCTGAAGTGAAACAAACACCATATGTATGACATCCACTGAGTCTCTCACAATATTCCTAACTTATTATGTGTAGTGTATATACCATCTGACTACCACACTTCCTATACCAGTTCGATTTTACCTGTAACATGGTATATACAGTAGTACCACTTGTGGCTATAAAGTGGATATAGTACATGTGACAGAATATCGTCATACATGTTTATTTACTACAATGGTGACATTTATATAGTATGATACCATTCTATGTATGAAACATTAATTAAATACCATAGTGTATGTTTAAACTCTTAATATTACATACAATAACATGATACAGCTTGTACTATACCGTACTGGTAGTGTATACATATCTAATATGGTTCAGTGTGTACAAATTGATCATATGCTAAAATCTGGTAGCCACTGTGGTACCCAGGAACTACCACAGTATCCACAAAGGTATTGTGGCACACACCATAGTACCACCCTGATACCTACTGAAGTGCCATAGTACCTAACCTAATCCTGTGGTGGCTGCCATGATAATGTAGTACACATGTAATAATGAAGTACCATGGTTACAGCATGGAATATAACAGTATGGATTGTTATTTAATTATATCTATTATGTTATAATTATAATTTTTTTTGCATACATCTAGCCAGATTGCTAACAAACTTTTAGACTCCTAGATTTTTAGAAATTAATATCCTATGGTTTGCTTTTTGTGTCTCTGCTGATGATGGGATTGGGGGTGTGTCTCTCCCTTGATCTTGCAGGTTCCACCCACTTCTGCCATTTCGTGCAAATCGATTTGTAGCTTTCCTGGTCTACCTGTGTTGATCCCGCCCCCTTCCGGATGATTGGTCATACAGGAGGCCCGGAGGCCTACATAAGCCCCTTCGTTCCACAGCGCTGGAGATCGCGTTTAACACATGACCGAAAGTAAAAATGTTATTCTGTGTATGACCCCTTGCTACGTTTGTTCACTATTTGTCTCACCACCGCGATTATTTTTCACCGTTTTCACATCGTTTCTTTTCAGTTACGGCCCGACCTAGGCTGGGGCGTAACAATGGTTCATGATAAGCATTGTGGTGTGAAGTGAAGAGAAAGAATCAGGTTCGTGATTGGCTGATGCTGATGATCAGTGCACATCATTTGGAGCTGAAGCTCAATAATAAACCTGACCTTTTTCTCTTGCGAGTTCTGATTCTGTCAGCTTGATGTGCAGTTATTTGTTTGTGCGTACAATGTGTAGCTGTGTCATCATGCGTTACTTGTCTTTTTCCACCCCAGTAAAAATCCTTAAGGAGAAAATAAAACAATTCTCACATCCTTTTGTTGCATTCTGCAAATCGCCTACCTGGCTGAACCTTGATTAATCCTGACGTTTGCTTTGAAGCTGTCAGTTATTGTTTGCGTCCATGACGTGTATTTTTCCTTTGTAACGCGCATCAAGGGAAAATAGATTTGGACTTTTACCAGCGCTCTTCATCTCCGCTCAATTAAATATGCCGCTGATGTTATTGAATGCTGCACGGTTGTTTAACAAAGCATAATGTTAAATGAGTTAGCAAGTTTTCAACAACAAAACTGCTGATTCTTTCCCCAAAAAGTGTCCCAAGTGATGGCAAAAGAATACCCACAATGCTTGGTGTTGATGTTCACCTTCAATGCTCTCGATTACGATTAGTTAATTTCTAATGTTTATCAAAGTGGGTGATAGGAAAAAGTTTCTGTAACTACAGCCACTACTTATTAGCCATTTTTGGTTTTCTTGTTATAAAAATCTAGTACTGTATATGCCAACTTATATACAGTATATATATATATATATATATATATATATATATATATATATATATATATATATATATAAGATTTAAATTAAATGTTTAAATTGTTCTATTAAAATGGTGCAAATTGCAATGCTTCATCTGTTGTCATAATCGCATACTGTAGGTAGCTACAGTTAGCTAAGTTAAATGTTGTACCTAAGATCGACCTTGAATTTTTTTTTTCTAAAACAAACTGTCTTTTATACTGTAGCTCTTTAATCATAGTTTTTCAACATCATATTATTTATAAAAGAACAACATGTTGTATTTTGTATCTGTCTGTAGGTACCTTTTATATTTTCTTGTATTTCTCTTTATGTAGTATGTATGTTGGATTATTATTATTTTTAAAAATTCAAATCATTCAATGATCTTAATTCAGATGAAACTAAACTAATCCAATTTAGATTTCACATGAAAAGACATAAACCTGAAGAAATTATTATTCTAAAATGCAAAATTGTTAATATATTGACACAATGAGCTATTACCTATTGTAATGTACATGAATACCTGCATTGTGATTCCTATTCCTTTAATATACAGGTACACATATGATTTAAAGTTGCGTGAGCCTCAGAGCTATTCTATTTATTTACTCACAGAAAAGTATTCAACACCTTCCAGTCAATCAGAATCCAGAATTTCTCCAGTGCTGTGGGATATGTCATCTCATATCACTTATTATTCTCTGTAATTCAAAAGTTAAAAGCTGTTTGGAAACTGGAGCCCATACGACAGAAACAAATGATCAATGAATGCAAGGAGGTGTATATATATATATATATATATATATATATATATATATATATATATATATATATATATATATATCAGTAGCCTGCTATCCCTAAGTTTCACTAAATATTATATTCAAATATTTTGTGAAACTTAGGGATATCAGGCTATTGAATTAGTTTACTTTATTTAATCACCCTGATTATATTTATTTACAGCACCTCCGTGGAGGACATAGACGTAACCTACAGCAAAAAGTGCTATGTAAGCTTTGTCATCTCTTTTGTATGTGTGTGTGTGTATCCCATAATGCGCTGCTATGATTAATTGTCCAAGTTATGATGAAAAAATACCAACAATACTTTGTGGCAGTTAAAGACCTACACTAAAGTCCATTCTTGCACTGATTTACCCCATATTGCATTTAATAATACTAAAATATTGTAAAAAAAAAAAAAAAAAAAAAAAAAAATATATATATATATATATATATATATATATATATATATATATATATATATATAATTTTAATTACAGCCTGTACTGTATATTATTTGTATATGTTGTTTTATATATACCTCTATTTTAAGTTGCTGCTTGAATTTATTATTCATTTCATTTTTCAGTTATTTAATATTTACTACTTGTATTTTTATTTATCCACATCATTATGTAAGAGTGTTTCTCTGCTCTTGGATGTAGCCTTAGGGACACTGCTGAATCTTCACTTTATTCCCCTACACTTTATTTTTATTTATTTATTTTATAGGACATCAGTGGAGCACATGGACTGTACCTTTGGCCATAACTGTTTTCGAAGAAACTCTTTCAGGTGATTTCAGATTGATGTTTCCCCCTTCTCTAGTTAAGTGCACCGTGAACTGCATAGTGAACTTGTACTGGAGTGTGTAGTGAAGTTGTATTGCAGTGTGTGACTCAGCACAAAATGTACTTCACATTACTTTCTTTACATTTTATTGTCTTTTTTTTCCGCCTTACATTTCTTTTTTTGTGCAGACAGATGCATAAAATGGAAACCATATAAAACCTGCAGTTCAAATGCAAAAACACTTATTTTACTCAAAATCCCCAGTACTTTCTACATGAACAACTCCTTTAATTAGTAAATGAAGATATGTACTGTATATTCATTTTTTATAATTATTTTCAGTATATCAAATCATTTTGTTGCATATTTCTAAAAGTGACAAAAAGCATTTGAAGGGCAGCGAAGCTTTATGTGGGATATACAGTACACCATTGTACATTATGCTGTATATCAAATTACAGTTTTTTGGTCTTTGGATGAGAAGCTTTCCAAGAAGCATATGGTGATGACAGATAGTAACAGCACTGGGATATCTAACTATATGTATCACTCTGATTAACCATAGTAACTGTCTGTCACAGTTTGTGTAGAAGTAGGTCTGTATGGTCCGCAGTACTGGAGAGAGGAGAGAGCAGCTGCCTGCCAAAACCAACATAAACTATTCACAGATGCACTTTCAGAACGAACGCTGATATCCTACATACTTTGATCGAAGTAGGCGCGGCGGATCGTAAGACACTAACAGTTCACTCAGATACTGTGGCGCGAGAAAGTTTTATGCTTTATATGTCAAAAGTAGTATTTTAAAATCAATGCGAAATTTCACAGGGAGCCAATGCAGTGTGGATAAGATACTGTAGGGTTGATGTGCTCGTATCTTCTGGTTCTAGTGAGACTCTCGCTGCTGCATTCTGTACTAACTGAAGCTTGTTTATGCACCTACAGTAGTTGAACAACCAGACAGTAAAGCGTTACAATAGTCCAACCTAGAGGTGAAAAAAGCATGAACTAGTTTTTCTGCATCGTTTAGTGACAATATATTCCTTATCTTGGTAATATTTCTGAGGTGAAAGAAAGCTATCCTGGTGATATTGTCCACATGAGCTTCAAATGAAAGACTAGAATCCATAATCACACCGAGGTCTTTCACTGTTGCACTAGATAGAACAGAAAGGCATCTAAAGTTACAGTGTGATCTAAAATCTCGCTTCTAGCTGCATGTGGTTATATTAAGCTATCTAGCTAGCCAATAAGCTTTTTACACCTCTCACCCTGAATTTTGGACCACTCTTCCTTTGCAAACTGCTCCACATCTCTTATATTGGAAGGGCTCCTTTTTCCAACAGTAATTTTAAAATCTCTCCACAGATGTTTAATAGGATTTAGATCTGGACTCATTGCTGGCCATTCGCTCCAGCACTTCGTTGCCATCCATTTCTGGGTGCTTTTTGAAATATGTTTGGGGTCATTGCCCTGCTGGAAGACCCAAGATCTCGGATGCAAACCCAGCTTTCTGTCAGGGATAACCCCTAGAGGGTGCCATGCTTCATTTCCCATTTTGCATCTCGGTCAGGTGACGTGGGTGCTCACCTGAACCGAGTTGATTATTAGTTTCTTTATAAATAGCTTGTTTTAGTTCAGTTTCTTGTCTTGCATCTGTTGATTTAATCCTAGTTAATGTCAGTAAAGTTTAGTTCATGTGTTTTCCCATTTGTGATTCGTGTTCTGGTTTGTTTTACTTCAAAGTATCTTTGTTTAATTTCCCTGTTTTCTTTAAATAAAAACATAATTCATTGGAAACATCTTGACCTCTCCGTTTATGCCTCGCACTCAACGTTGTGACACTTTCTGACACTGGGCCCTACAGTGCGAACCAAAATCCTTTGGTAATCTTCAGATTCCGTGATGCCTTGCACACAGTCAAGGCACCCAGTGCCAGAAACACCAAAACAACCCCAAAATATCTTTGAACCTCCACCATATTTGACTGTGTTCTTTTCTTTGTAGGCTTCATTCCATTTTTAGTAAACAGTAGAATGATGTGCTTTACCAAAAAGCTCTATCTTTGTCTCACCTGTCCACAAGACATTTTTCCCAGAAGGATTTTGGCTTACGCAAGTACATTTTGGCAAACGTTTGGCAAATGTCTTGCTTTTTTTTTTGTCTCTGTGTCAACAGTGGGGTCCTCCTGGGTCTCCTGCCATAGCGTTTCATTTCTTTTAAATGTCGTCGGATAGTTCGCACTGACACTGACTGATGCTCCCTGAGCCTGCAGGACAGCTTGAATTTCTTTGGAACTTGTTTGAGGCTACATATCCACCATCCGGACTATCCTGCGTTGCAACCTTTCATCAAGTTTTCTCTTTCACACCTTTTTCCGCCCACGCCCAGGGAGATTAGCTAGAGTGCCATATGGGCTGCAAACGTCTTCATAATGTTGCGCACTGTGGACAAAGGCAAGTTTAGATCTCTGGAGATGGACTTGTTGATATTTTTCCATAATTTTGGTTCTAAATTCCTCACACAGTTCTCTTTTCCTCTTTCTGTTGTCCATGTGGCACACACAGATACACAATGCAAAGACTAAGTGAACTTCTCTCCTTTTTATTTGCTTTCAGGTTTGATTTTTATATTGCCCACACCTGTTACTTGCCCCAGGTGAGTTTAAAAGAGCATCACATGCTTGAACCAATCTTATTTATCCACACTTTTGAAAGGGTGCCAATAATTTTGTCCAGCCCATTTTTTAATTTTTGCGTGACATTATGTCAAATTTTGCTTTTTTTCCTGCCTTTTTTGTTTTGTTCCAATACACACAAAGGGAATAAACATGAGTTAATGCAGTACTTTTCTGTGAGAAATACTTGAATTCCTGGGATAATTTCAGGGGTGCCAACAATTTTGGCCATGACTGTATATATAAAAATGAAACTGAAATGCCTGGTTTTAGAGCACAATAATCTCAGCCAGTTTATTCTGTCAGGCTCGGTAGAGGGCGTAGAAGTGGAGATGGTGAGGGACAAGCCTGGGTAGAGATGAAGTGGTGTTTATGGGTGCTTGTGGATGACTGAGTCGGCAGAATGGTCAGCTCATCTAGGTGTGAGGATTAATCATGGTCGTGGAACAGGCGAGGGTAGAAGCCGGAGAGACGAGAGAAAGTCCATGATCCAAGCTCGTAGTTGGTAACAGGTAAGAGGCGAATAATAAATATCCAAAAGAGCTAGAGTCCAAAATGAGAGACAAGGCTTAGTCAATGAACCAAAACCTTGTCGGTATCTGGCAGGCTGAGACGAGAAAAAAACGCTGGAATATTGGGCTAGTAAGGCACACAATAAACTGGTGACATGGTGGTGTCAGAGTGTGGTTTAAATAGGCATGAGAGGTTATCGGTGATAGCGTACAGGAGTGTTGAGAGCGGAGAGTGAGGCAGTGAAATGAAAGGAGTGGTTGGGAACATGAACCAGCATGGAACGGGAGTGCTCAGGTGATCATCGCGGGGCTGTGGCTTGATTTGGTGTGACAAATAATTCATTAGTATGGTGTTGGGCCTCCTTTTGCGGCCAATACAGTATAATTTTTCTTGGGAATGACAGATACAAGTCCTGCACAGTGGCCAGAGCGATTCTGAACCGTTCTTCTTGCAGAACAGTGGCCAGGTCACTACATGATGCTGGTGGAGGAAAACATTTCCTGACTCCTCCAAAACACCTCAAAGTGGCTCAATAATATTTAGATCTGGTGACTGTGCAGGCCATGGGAGATGTTCAACTTCACTTTTATGTTCATCAAACCACTCTGTCACCAGTCTTGCTGTGTGTATTTGTGCATTATCATCCCGATACCCAGCACCGCCTTCAGGATACAATGTTTGAACCATTGGGTGCACATGGTCCTCCAGAATGGTTCGGTAGTCCCTCGCAGTGACACACCCATCTAGCACAAGTATTGGGCCTCAGGAATGTCATGATATCGCAGCCCAAACCATCACTGATCCACCCTCATACTTTACTCTAGGCATGCAACAGTCTGGGTGGTACGCTTCTTTGGGGCTTCTCTACACCATAACTCTTCCGGATGCCAACCAGAGCATAAGGTTTTCACTGCTGGCACCATCGAAACCGACGTTTGGCATTGGCATGAGTGACCAAAGGTTTGGCTATAGCAACCCAACCATGTACAGTAGGTAGGAGACCAGAATGTGCAACAGGGGGACAGCCGGAGATTTAAATCAGGCAAATTAAATTGCCTTTTAATGTCATCCCTGAAATGACCGCCAGGTGGCGCAAATGGACATGGAAATAGGCTGAAATCTCTGCTGCAGAGGATGCGTCCATATTCAGATTTCATGCTAATTACATAATCTGATTAGTTCATATAAAAACATTTTGCTTTCTATAATTATATATTTTTCAGGTCTGTGAGGCAAGTATACACAGATTTTCAGTTATTTTTTTCACATGCTCAAGTTCACAGAAACCAGTACAGAATAGTTTATATTTATTAAAGAAAATTATGATGATCATAACAGCCTACTGCATTTCATTCTTCAAAACCGCAAAAACACCAGCGCTGATTACTGACATCGGTCAGTAGGAAGTCCTGACAATGTTTGAATTTTCATTCAGTTTAAATTATTTCCATTTATAAATCTACTGCAAATTAAAATAACACAAAGTATAAAATGACACAAAACCCTTTTAACACACGAACGTAGCTTTTCTAATTACACATGATAAAATCTAATGGCTCACTGTGTAAACGTTCACTTTGCTTAAATTCGATGCAAATAAGAAACTCCTGCATTTAATTACAATTCTAAATTTGTACTGTAATTTTTGTAGTTTAGTACATGTATGCTGTGATTTGATGATGCATTCATTTAATTACAATGTTTAACTTGATTTTTTTTTGCCGTCGTGCAAATCTCAAGGAAGAGAGAATAAACTAAGGCCTGATGCCTCAGTCTATGGTTATAGCGTCAGAGATGGAAAGAGTAATACACTTTTGTACTCAAGAGAAAATACTGTTACGTCAGTGAAACTTTACTGAAGTTCAAGTAAAGTTACCATTATAAAATCTACTCAAGTAAAAAGTAGCAGAGTGAAACCAAACCAAAGGGACAAAGCAATAATCAAAGTCAAAGGGAGGCAAAAAGTCAAAACCAGAATACACAACCAAATATCAAAACAGCCAAATCACAATTAAAAAATAATCTCTCTCCAGCACAACTAACAGCTCACCTACACTCCTCCTCTTTCCCGCATCTCCCTCCGGTTTATATATGGTCACGCTAATTGATGACGTCACTCTCAAGGCGGAACGACTGTGTGAAAATTCACGTAGATGCTGATGTAGGGACAGTCAGAAAACTTGGAGTGGAGTCTGCCGCGACAAAGCGACCAGGACACAATACACACACGATGAATAGTATTTGTACTATTTTTCATTTCCATTTATTATATTTTTTACTAAGTAGCGAATATGATTTAAAATGTAGCGAAGTACAATACTTTAAACAAAACATACTACTTTAAAAAATAGACGTACACAAAAAAAAAACTCAAATACAGTAATGCGAGTAAATGTAATTCGTTACTTTACACCTCTGTATAGCGCCACTTAGAGATGCAAAGTAGGCAGATGCAAAACCGCAACAGTAGCAGTACAATTCTGGTTGAGTAACATCTGTACGTTCACCCTGTGGAGCTTCCGATGAACAGTTTAGGTGGAAACAGGAGAGTTGAGGTGCCCATTTAATTCTGCAGTGAGTTGGGCAGCTGTGGTTTTATGTTTGTTGGATACAATCTTGGTTAGTACCCGGACATCCCTTTCAGACAGCTTTGATAGATGTGTGCCTCCATGTAAGAGATTTCTCTCGGGCGGCGATCTCCACACTTTCTGGTTCGAGTGCTTGGGGGAAGAGCACCCTATCCTCGTGCTTGACGGAGAATGCGGGGACCGCAATCTCCTTTCTATCAAAGTGCTTCGTGCTCAGCTCGCTCTCTTTAAAGAGAAACCGTGAGCCGTGGTGCACTCCTGAGGATCTCTTGCACATCTGGCAGAAGCACGTGAAATGGATTTTTCAGGCAGCGGGTCAGGCTGGTGCTGCTCTGCACACAATGGTGTTTTGTAGGCTGACCTGCTGAGAGACCTGAGCACTGACGGGTCTATCGATGAGGCTGCGTTTGCAGAGCTACACTATGGCTTCCATTGTCACCACGGAGAGACATCTGAGACCAGATCCGGTTCTCTCCAGACATGAAGCGCAAAAGAGACAGTGTGGCAAGATGAGCCCCCCTCGTAGAGATTGGGGCAGGACTCACCGTGCTTCGCAGTCCACCTCAAAGAGGCCGGACCTGAGGAGAATCATCTCCCCTAAAAAGAAGTCCTGAGGCTTATGTGCCCAGGACCATGGGCCCCCTCCGGGGAGGGGCGCGTAAAAATTCCAATAAGGAATGAAGACTCCTTCCTGGCACCTTCAGGAGGCTGTTGTCCAATCTCCGCCACCACTGGTGTTTCGGGGAACAGCGGTCACCAGCGAAATGATTCCACCCCCCGCCCCCCGCATCTAGCCGAAGTGTCAACACTTGTGCTACTTTCAGCAGGGAACCTACTGCCAGGTATGTCTCTTTAGATACAAAGCACTGTAGAGAGAGGCTACAAGATTCATTTTGCACATGGTCCTCCTCGTTTCAATGGCATGGTCTCCACTTCCATGAAACCGGAACGGGCGCATTTGTTGACTCGGCAATTACAGACTTTGCTGGAAAAAGGGGCCATAGAACATGTTCCCCTGCCAGACAGAGAGTCAGGCTAATACACTCAGTATTTCTTGGTTCCCAAGAAAAACAAGGGGTTGCGTCCACCTTTACATCTTCGTGGGTTGAACATCAAAATGTTGACAGCCAAAATGATTTCTGACAATCTACCTGAAGGACGCATATTTTCATATAGAAATATCGATACAACAAGTTCCTGAGGATCTCTTTCAGGGGTGAAGCCTACCAGTATCGAGTCCTTCCATTTGGCCTAGCCCTGTCATCCCGCACATATACAAAATGCATGGATGCAGCCCTGGCTCTATGACGCCAAGGCATCCGTATCCTGAATTCCATAGACGACTGGCTGATGCTGGCTCAGTCTCAACAGCTAGCGCTATGAAATCGAGATGTCGTCCTAGCTCATCTTGATTCTTTAGGATTGAGACTAAACGCCGGGGAAGGCGTTCTCTTTCCTGCTCAGAGGACAACATATTTGGTTGTCATATGGAATTCGATCGCAATGCAGGCACAGCTGTCTCCTGCACGTGTCGAGTCCATTGTCAGTACCCTAAAGGAAATCAGGCTAGGCCAGAAAGTGATTGTTCATTACTTTCAGAGTATTTTAGATCTCATGGCAGCTGCATCGCAAGTTGCTAACGACAGACACTTCCCTCACGGGCTGGGGTGCAGTCTTAGATGGCCGTCCAGCTCAAGGGATCTGGAGAAGCCATCTTCTCGTGTGGCACATCAATTGCCTCAAAATGATGGCTCTATTTCTGGCCCTGAAATACTTCCTCCAGCAGTTGAGAGGCTACCATGTCCTAATGCGGGTGGACAACACTACGGTAGTCTGGTGCATAAATTGCCGGGGCGGACTGCCATCAAGCCGCTGGAAAAAGCTAGCGCACCAGGTTCTGCTTTGGACACAGGACAAGTTCCTGTCCCTCAGGGCGATTTAAACTCTGGGGCATATGAATATGGGATCAGACTTGCTATCCAGACAAGCTGACACACTGGGATTGGAAACCCCACCCCAAAGTAGTCAGTCAAATCTGGGAGAGGTGGACCTATTTGCCTCACAGGAGAAGGCACAATGTCCCCCTTATTACCCTCTGAGTCCTCCAACTCCACTGGGTCGGACGCGATGGCCCATATGTGGCCCAGACTGCAAATTTATGCATTTCCCCCAGTAGGTCTGCTCCCGGGAGTCCTGGCAAAGGTCCGTCAACAAGGCTTGCATCTTGTATTGATAGCACCCCATTGGCTGACTAAAGTGTGGTTCTCAGATCTAATATCTCTCCTCGACCATTCACAGTGGGTGATTCTAGTGAGGAGGGATCTTCTGTCTCAGGCGCAGGGGACAATATTTAATTCCTGGCCTGAGCTTTGGAACCTTGAAGGGGACCAATTAAGAGATCCTGGTTTTCCACCCAGTGTAATTGAAACAATACTAATTGAAAAGTGCTAGGGCTCCATACACTAGAAGAACTTATGCCCTCAAATGGAGTGTATTTGAAAGTTGGTCCATGGCAAAACATGTGCTGGAGTTTCTGCAAGAAAAGTTGTCCTCGGGCTTATGCCCTAGTACTATCAGAATGTACGTAGCCGCTATTTCGGCTTGTCATGTTCTGACTGATTGTCACGCGCCGGTTATAACGGCAGGGAGAAAAGGAGGATCCAAGAGCAGAGACAAAGAATAACTTGCACTTACAGGCTTACTGAGGAAGCAGAGAAGCTTCAGGTGACTTGGAGGGTGAAATCCTGTAGCCCAGACGTGCAATAGATCCAAACATGCGGTTATTCCGGAAAAACACTGAACAGTTTCGTAGTCCGTGTGCAACGCCGAAGTCAAAAGCCGGTAATCCAAACGTGCAGTAACTCCAAAAACGCTCGGCAGTCTCGTGGTCAATGTGCACGCGATAATCAAATCCAAATAGGCAGTAAATCCAAAACGCTGGGCGGTCTCGTGGTCGGAATACAACGCGGAGGTCAAAAACCGGTAAGCCAAACATGCAGTAGATCCAAATCGCTAGGCAAGACGAGGTCGGTAACAAAACAGGGTTAATAGCACAATAAGCAAGTGGCAAAACAAAACGCGGGAATATTGGCATCGATGGCACAATAATCTGGCGAGGAACAGCACTTTTCGAGTGACTAAAATAGCCGAAATGATGAGAGCAGACAGGCAGCAGGTGTGCTCAGCGCGATGACTGAGGCGATGAAAGGCAAGACGCGGACTGGAGTAGGAACGGGAAAGAGTTAGGCTCATCTATGATGTAGACGTAGTTTGACGGGTTGTGACACTGAGGTTTCTGTGGGAAAGCACCCTTTAGTTGCCCATTTTATTTGTGGAGCTAAATATTTGAGAACACCCCCTAGAGCAACGGTCCCTTCATGGAACTTAGGTCTGATTGACAACCCTTTCGAACCACTAGAGTCAGCGCCTGTCAGGCTTCTGACTGTTAAGAGGTTTTTTCTTTTTTGCCCTTACTTCTTTGAAGAGAATTGGAGATCTACAGGCTTTGTCAGTCTCCCCATCCTGCCTAGACTTTGCCCCTGGGTTAGTCAAAGCTACTCTGCATCCTCACCCGAACTATCTTCCGAAAGTTCCATCCTCGACCATGCACCCAGTTGATCTTGAAGCCTTCTGTTTTCCTCCTTTTACTTCACTTACTGTGTCTAGTACATGGTCTTCAGATTTACGTCCACCGTACTAGCCAGTGGTGTATGTCAGAGCAGCTTTTCATTCGATATGTGACCCGCCACTAGACAAACGCTATCACATTGGGTGAGAAATGCTATTGCCCTAGCCTACGAAGTGCGTGGTCACACTTTGCCTCTAGGTACCAGGGCTCATTCGACCAACGGGGTTTCCTCATCAATTGCATCTGGCAAGAGGTGTCCCCTGGCAGCAAGTGCATGATGCAGCAAGTTGGTCCTTCCCGCACTCATTTGTCAGATTTTATAGTTTGGATGTCCATGCTACTCCGGGCCCGCGTGTCCTCGAGTCAGCATCCCAAAGTTGTTTGAGACCTCTTCTTCTATTATGCGCACACGCAACACAACCTTGGGGTCCAGACACTTGCATAGCATTTTCACGCAACATCAAGTGCAGCTTTTGAAAGGGAACGTCTCAGGTTAATTTATTGTAATCCTGTTCCCTAAAAAAATATAAAAAAATGTGTGTGTGTGTGTGTGTGTGTGTGTAAGAGCAGAGTGTGAACATGTGGGTAAGCTGATATTATTATTATTATTATTAGTTAGTAGTAGTAGTAGTAGTAGTAGTAGCAGTAGTAGTAGCAGTAGTATTAATATTATTAGTATTTCAGTGGAAAGTCATACACTCAAATTCTCCAATCTCAGCAATACTTTCATTAATGCTATGCTTAAGTTCGAAATAATAAATGATGAATTATTATTATTTTTTTTATCCATGCAGGATTCTTTGCAAAATTTCATTTCAGTTAGTGTTTGATTTTACTTTAATGTAATAGCCATTCTCTGGATGCCATTTTCTCACTCCTTGTTTGCTTTTAAGATATAGGGAGACATATTCATTTTAAAGACTAATCTGAAAGTAATTTTCTTTGTGTTTTAAAATAACTAACTTTGCCTTTGTGATTTATAATCATATTTATTACACTGAATGTGTGCAAAATGGAGCATGCCCTTAATATAACAATATATTTGTAAATGATAGTCTGCGTGTCTATACAAGGCAAAAGATATACAAGGGTGGGTGAGAGGTTTATTAAAAAAAAAAGTTCCCTTTTAAATTATTTTTATTAATTTATTTATTTTATGACTGGCCTCTTTCTATATACTAAGGATGGACTAGATGTTGCCTGAAGGAAAGGCACCCTGATGTGTTGCACAAAATATGTAGATTATATTTACAAATGTCATGAGGCAGATAGTTGAAGCTGAGGCTTGCTGTTCAGAGGGTTTGGGATTCGAACCCTGCCACTAAGAATGTCATTGCATACAGTGGCTGGGTTGTATAGGGTATAGAGTTAAGGTTCTTGCCACTGTTCTTGGGCAAGGCCCTTTACCACATATTCCATACAACCCAGCCACTGTATGCAGTTACCATCCCAAGCATGGTTAGAAAATCTGAGGGTTGTGGCAGGAAGAGCATCTGGAGTACACATTCTTGTTGATCAATTGATCTGTAATGGTGACCCCTAGGTGAAAAAACCCCTAGTAAAAAAAAGTTCCTTATATCATCCTGTTTTTCCAGACCTTTCCTCACTTGTCTTATTTGTTCAGTATTTCCTGCTTTATTAATACTTATGATTTCATAAGCCTGCTTCAGATTTAGTGACACAGTCTGTAATGTACACTTAACCTCCCACTTTTAAATTTGCTTCCTTATACCCTTTCATTTTTCTGTTCTTTAAACAATAGCAATACAATGTGCAAAATTGTTTTGTGAATCAGCCTTCTAAGTGCACCCCAACTCTTTTCCTGTTATTTAATTTTCCTTTCTTATGCTTCTTCAAGTAGCTCTTGTACAAATACGAATGCTATTCCAGAAACTCAGGAGCCAGTGAATCTGTGAATATTTATCTACCTTTTTGATCTAGTAACTGCTGCATTTACTATTTTCACATTCTAGGTTTTCATCAACTGTTGAAAAGAACTGGTTCATCAGAGTTCAGTCAGTGATCAGCATCTGCTACTAGACTAATTCCAAGTCAGGATTCTGATAAGCTTTAGCCCTTAATCATGAAAGAAGAAATTAGTGCAGTTGCCCATTGCACACTTCATCGGCTCTGTCGGCTTCAAAGATCTGCAGGCCAGAACCAACAAGCGCAGTCTGAGCCCAGCTGAGAATTATCTATCAGTTGCACCAAATTACACCAGGTTAGTGATTCTTTTTTATCAGCCAGTGTGTCACACTCTTTTTTTTTTATTAGTGCAAAATGTTGTCTAACTGAGATAGATAGATAGATAGATAGATAGATAGATAGATAGATAGATAGATAGATAGATAGATATAGGCAATGATATTTACACTTTTTAAAGTTGACTTGAATGTTTATTAATGGTTCCTTGAAATCATACAACATTGTGTATTGTATAAGGAAGCTGGGAACAAGAAAATAATTGTCAATAGTAGACCATGCCCAAACATAGAAAGTGAAAAATAAAGGACAGCAAAATGTAGAGCAACATCATTTACAGTTACATTTAGGTATTTGGCAGAGGGCCTCATCTAGAGCAACTTACAAATGTTATTGGACAGATCCTTACACTTCTTTCTAGGTTATTAACTATAAGTACCATCAGTCTTTTTTTTTTTTTCGGGTATGCGGTGGGGGTAGTAACCCAAATCTTTAAGGAACAGATAGCCTTTAGTCATCACTTATAGACTGCCAGTGACTCAGCTCTATGGTTACCACTTACAAGTTTTGGGACACTGGCAGAACACGACCTCTCTAAGCGAACACTTCCTATGTACCTGATTTTATCTGTTGTTCTTGTTGTTATAGTTAGCCTTTTAGCCTCACAGCAGTCCGCATCATTGTGACTAACTGGTGACCTCATGCTCTAAATTTTTCCCTGACTCACCTTTCTTCCTTTCTTACTCTTGTTCCGTCTCTCTGGCTCTTGAAAGAACAGAAGAAGGTTCACCTATTGATCTGCACTTGTATTTGAATTACAGTCATTAATCAGGGTGAAAGCAGCGAACGTTAATCGAAGCAAGAAGTCCAAGATGTACAATATTGTATCGAGATCAAGGGCAACATGACTTTTCATGAAAAGATTGTACGTAAGAAATTCTTCAAAAGGGGTTCAGATCAGAGCCGGAATGACAGATGAGCTACGCTAAAAGAAATGGCTGTTTTTGATTAAAAATAAGTTTTTATAAATATTATAATTGTAATTTGTGATACAATTATAAAAGATTATATACTTGTCTCGAGATTGTTTTAACTTACAATTTATGTACTATGATAGTACTAATTTATGGCAACTTTCCTACACATGTCAAATAAAGGAATGAGGTGGACTGCTTTAACTGGTGAAAATTTAGAAACCATCTTCATTAAAACTTAACATTTGTTCTCTACTTATCTGTCTGGAACTCCAAATGTAAATGCTTGTACATTTATACTGTCAAATGGTTTTTAGATTGTGTTGATGTTGTTGCCGTTTTGACCGAACCACACGCACAGTGTGTTTTTGTCTTCTGTGACTTGAAGAACTGTGACCAGAGCAGACAGTACAAACAAACAAATGACCCAGTGGGTACCTATAGTCCTTGGGGAGGATTGTGGGTTTTTGCATCTACCAAAATAAGTGGCACTAAAGGACCTGAGATCTCTAGATTCAGACATTGTTTTGTGCCTGTGTAATGTGCATGGGCATAATTTATGCCCTAGATCTTAGCTGCCCTGCCATCCTTCAATATACCCTTGAGGTGTTCATAAAACTCTTCCTGATGCTGGATGAACAGAGACTTTCAGACTAAGTCTGAACTAAAACTAAAGTTTAAAGAGTCGTTCTGGCAACTACTTGAAATGCATTGGAACATTTGCATACCACTGAGGACATTTCAGAACGTTTCTGGTAAGGATCTAAGGATTGCAACCGGAGTATGTCGAAGAGGAAGGTTAGAATTTATTTATTTTATTTATTTTTGCAGGTTTGCAGTCAAAAATGAGACTGGTATATTGAACATGGAATGTATAATTATTATTTTTATTAGTAGTAGTAGTAGTAGTAGTATTTTTATTATTGAAGTTCCTGATCTTGCTAGATCACTGTGAATTTTAACTGTTACACATGACACCATAGAGCTGCCTTTACACTGTAAATGTAACATTTTACTTTAAATTTGTAAATAACAGTTTTATTCTTCATTTTATCAGCTTTAACCACTAAAGCTGACTCATTATGATGTATTTTAAAACATTTTCAAATGTAAAATACGACACTGAGTATTTTATGTTTATTATTTATTGAAAGATGTACATCCATGTTGCGTGTATGCCTAGTTAATCCACGGTTTAATTTCAATATTTAATAACTAGTCCCAATCATTCCATTGCCTTCTATCTTGCCATAGTCGAGAACTGTAATCAAATCATGACTGAGATACTAAATAATCCATGTTTTTGTCTTAAAATAAGGTGCAAATATGAAGAATGGCATCTCACCCGTGGCAGTACTGTCTTGGACTTATCTCCGGAGGCTATCATAATTTACTTGATTATTGCCTAAATTGAATAGGCAGTATATGAACAGTTTGATAGCAAAATGAGAGATCTCAATTTGCCACTTTTGAATAAAAAATTTGAATCACAAAGCCATGAAGCCATGTTGTGCCCATGTAAATGTGCAATTTAACACCTGTTGACTTTTAATAAATGACATAGCAAACTCATGCTTCGATTGAGCTTTTGTCGAGTCACTTGCAACAACTTGAAACAAGGAAAAAAGGTGAAAAATATTTTTGCACTAAAAGTAAAACTGCAATGTTTGTTGAAGATTATGAGAAACAGTAAAAAAAACTTTAATAAAAAAAAATGTTGATTAGAAAGTGTGGCATATTTTACTGAAGATAAAATGCATAACAATAAGATGACCTATTGTACATTAATAGCATTTATATGTCATTGTAGTCCATCTAGGAAATAACATTGGATAAATAAATATAAATAGTATAATACTAATAATAAAAAATAAGAAAGTAACCTTCTGTCAACTAAACTTTAGTATTACTTTGGAACAATCTCATTACATCACGGTACAATAACTCGGACTTTGGAGCAAAACAAACTGGTTTAATATATTCAATTCAGTTTTATTCCATTTTATTCCATTTAAATGATTCAATTGTTCAATTCAAATAAAAAATAATTTATTAAAATAATATAAGATAGCAATGTTTGAATTTAAAGATTATTCATCAGGTGCTGACCACCTGTGACATGCTTACAATATGACATAAGACGCTGCCTAATCTTACTGATACCAAACAACAGCCTGCCGTACCCATTTTTTATTATTTTTATTTTTTGCATGAAATGAATATGTGCAAATATCAGTGATTGAAGTTTATTACCTAGTGGATAGACTACATGTACCAATTTTCACCATAGACACTGCTGTGCCTACTGTTACAGTAAGGTGAAGAACACCTGTGATGCAGTCACAGAATGATGTTGATGATGTTGATGACACTGATTACCGCTACAATCACCAATGACCATCCAATCAAACAAACTGAATTCATATGTGAGAGAGAGAGAGAGGGTAAAGAGAGAGAGAGAGAGAGAGCGAGAGAGAGAGAGAGAGTACAGTTACATATATATATATATATATATATATATATATATATATATATATATTTTTTTTTTGTATAGTGCTTTTGGTTTATTTGTCTAGTCATTTATTATTCATGGTCATTGTTGCAAAACAGTTTTACAGAATAAAAGAAATAATAAGAATAAATTATAATTATTATTTTGTCCCTGATGTTCAAAATGAAGGTGACAGTGGCAAGGAAAAACTCCCTTAAATTTAGGTGATGTTGACAATGACATAGAGTCAACACTGGCCCACAATATGGCCTTCTTGCACGTCCAGAAAGTCCACCTGCAGCCAAATGTCATTGAACACAATCATGACTTATCATGTTTACTCCTGGAATACCACCAGTAGTAGTCGCAGCAATTTCTGTAATGACAACAATTTTTCAAATGATGCCATCAAATTAGTCTGTCTTGTCTTGGAATTGTCACTCTTGACCTTTAAGACCTAGTGTGATCAGCAGAGGAACCAGTTGCTATGAATATGTTCCATAGCCTGGAAATGGATTTCCTAGCACCTCCAACCGTCTGGCAATGTCTGCTTGCATTGCACCAAGTTAAAGCACTCTGATCGCCCCTTCTCTGGCAGCATTGTCCTAATGAGCGATGCAAGCGTGAAGATAAAATGCACAAACAATGTTTTAGTTACTTTTGATACCATGAGAATTGTATATAATCACAAGGCAAATTTTACGCATAGTAGATGTGAGGACATTTTCTTTTGGTTATCATGTGTTCTTAATGTAACAAGGAAGACAAAATAACAAATGATTTCTGGTTTTCATGAAAGTATACATATATTGCAAGGTTTCATGTCAAGGTTATGTCAAGGATTGTATA
Organism: Clarias macrocephalus; assembly: GCA_011419295.1. Classification (NCBI taxonomy): domain Eukaryota; kingdom Metazoa; phylum Chordata; class Actinopteri; order Siluriformes; family Clariidae; genus Clarias; species Clarias macrocephalus. The sequence continues at coordinate 3,206 of JAAGKR010007237.1, read as the reverse complement.
TTTTAATTGCATCCAGCAAAGTGACTATATTAATGTGATATTTGTAGAAAAATATGACATGGGTAAAATACAATCAACAATTGTGTGTGTGTGTGTGTGTGTGTGTGTGTGTGTGTGTGTGTGTGTGTTTTGTATGTGTAACATACGATATTATTATTAACATGAATTAAAAGTCCCATGTACTGTACCAATGAAAAAAATCTCACAACATAAAAACAACACTAACTAGACATGAATTTGGGACAGAGGCCAATTTGTCAACATTATCATAAGAACATGCTAGTTGGAGTAGAAATAGCCAAAGGGCTGACATTCTGGTGTTTGGGCTAGAGCCAAAATGGCTGACATTCTTGTAAGAACATGAATAAAACATGACACTAAATAGGCATGCATTTGGAACCGAGACAAATTGTCTGAGGTTAAAACAAGAGCATGCTAGTTGTTAATAGTAGTTCTAATGATGGACAAGGAGTCTCGTATTAGAGATAAAGACAATATTCCTGATGTTCTCATAGCCATTAATTACACACATGGACTGATGTTATCTTTAGAGCACTAAGTAGTCTAGCACTCTTGGTTTATAGGACAGAGCGAAAACGTCTGATATTTTAATAAGACCACTAACAAGAGCTGAAATGCCTGACATCTTAAGTAGAATGCTGTTCATGAATTCAGGTATGTGGAACTCAGCCAACATTGCTGCCATTCTGTCTCTACCCCAGTTGATTTTTTTCCAGACTAAATTACACGTCTTTGTGCATTGATCCAGGATAAAACACAATCTGGGACTTTTCGGTTTCCAGCTTCATGCACTTGACTCTCTGCCTCTCGCTTTGGAGGGTCAGCGTCTTCAACTGCGAGTCTGACAATCACTACGGCTGATTATCCACGTCCTCCCCCTGCTGAGGTGATACGGTGATTATATCAGGTTTCACAGTGAGCGGAAACTCATCAGCATGGCTCTGGAGACAATCAATAGCGAGACAGTAATCTGATTAAGTGTCTCTCAGTTCCACCTTGATTATCTGGCTTCCTTCACACCCTGAGAAGCCCTTCAGATAATGTAGAGGATCCCTGACGATAGTAGGGCCCTAAGACTAAGTGCACTACATCAGGCTGATTTTATTCGATCAGACCTTATGTGAAACTGACATACTGAAGATCACCTCTTGTTGCACATCACCTTGTTTCATGCCCCCACACAACCCCTTTCCTTCTTTTGTTCTATGTCCTTTATTTCCATGCTCATTGTTACCGTGAGCCACCGCATTCCAAATCCACTGCTTTTTTCCCCACAAAAGTGGACATTTTGGGTCATTAACAATATAATTTTCAGACTTTAGGCAGGACTGACCAAACATGGCCATTAACTGGCTTCTAATGGAAGTATAACCTCTGAAGAATAACATTACTAAGAACCCTATGATTCAATATCTTGTAGATCCATCCTTAGCAGAAGTAACTTAATAGAAATAGTTTTCTGTATGACTTTATCAGTCTCTCACATTACTGTGGAGGAATTTTGGATTCTTCTTTACAACTTTGCTTCAGATTTTTGGCCATTCGCATATGCAGAGCTCTCTTAAGTTCCTGCCATAGCAATTCTATTTGTTTGAGGTCATGGACTTTGACTATGCCAATCCAAAACCATGATAGTTTTATTTTTCAACCATTCTGATGTAGCTTTACTATGTGCTTCATATCATTTGGTCCCAATTTCAACCAAGCATTTGCTGCCAGGTACAGTAGATGGTCTCACATTTACCTCTGGAATGCTCTAGTATACATAAAGTATTCCAGATGTACAATATACAATTACATTTATAATTGACTTATTGACTCAACCAGTCTAAGCATGACAGTGGGTATGTGTTTCTGCTGAAATGCTGTTTTGTTTGCCCCAAATATGGCGCTGGGAATTAAGGCCAAACAACATTTTAGACAACAAAATTTAGACCGGACTCCCTGGCTACCCTGCCAAACAATCTGTAATCATTCAGTCTTCTTCTAATTGTGCTGTCTTGGACTTTTACACTGTAAAATTGTTATTAACATTCTTATTAAGGCCTGTAGGGCCTGAGATATAGCTCTCAGGTTTTTTGTATTTCTCTGACCCTTGCACAGGAACTCCAAATGGTTTGGGAATAGTATTATAACACTTTTCAGATTGATTTGCAGCAATAATTGCTTCTCTAAGACCATCGTTTATGTCTTCTTGGCATTGTTTTAACACGCACCCGAACTCTCCGGACCAGCAGATTGTCAAAACAACTCCTTTTATAGAGGTCTGCTGATCTGCTGATAATCAATTAATCAAGGGCTGATGATTAGCAGCACCTAGCTGGAAATTATCCCCTTAAATCTTGGTGGTACTAACTTCTAAAAATGAATGTATGCCTACTATACACCTACAGTAAACAACAATAATGCAAAACAGGTGTCAATATGCTTTGATTCCATGCCACATTAGCATGGTAGATATACTTTAAAGCTGAAGAAAATAAATTCTGTCTGATGATAAACATCTGGATATTTACTTATAACCACAACATCTTACACTCTAAGTTGTAAAGAATATTCTGATTAGCATTGGTGATCAATGACTTCATCTTTGGCATATTTAATGTCCACAAAGACATGACTGTCCATTTTTCCTCATTCCTTTTCTCTTCTCCATTTCTTCCCACTGAGCAAATGTTTTATTCTGCTTCAATGGAACAGAGCTTGTGGAAAATGTCTAATCAAGCGCAGGCCGTTAGCGACGTTTGGACTCAATTGAGAGTTCATAAATGCCTCGGCCCTAATGGTGCACAGTGGTGTTCTTTTAAATAACGGCAACGTTTGGCTTCGCCATTTGCATTAATTGTGACTGCTCTCTGTTTGAAAATGCAACTAGCTATTAAGTGCTGCCTCGTTTCCAAAGTTAAAAGAACAACACTTCCCTTTTTAATGGAATGTGATATGGGATTGCCTTCTCACATGACACTCCTTGAAATTTCAAGTCTTCCTGTCGCCCATAGTACTTCACTGTTAAGATCCTGTCCTTCTAGGGAGCCTTCTGATGTACAGGACAGTACAGATGATATTTTTCAACATTACCGTCATTGATTACTGGCACAAGCTTACTTTCATGAATAGCATTGCTTATTTTCTGTTGCTTCAGTTATTATATTGCAGATGCTCATAAATGTGTGTGTGTGTGTGTG
>JAAGKR010007236.1:0-38005 GCA_011419295.1 Clarias macrocephalus | reverse complement strand
TGGGTTATCGGGTTACTAATTGGGGATTCAAGCCCCAGTATCTGCTCTATAGGGGTGCTGCATCCTAGCTGACTTAGTAACATTAAAATATCAACGATGATGTTGTTCATAAAGATAAAAGCATTGTCCAGTTCTGGATTATGGTAGAAGCATGGTGGGCTATAAAGGGTTCATTTTAAGCCTAACAAAACGCAAATGATTCAGGTAAGTATACATTAACAAAACCATGGTAGTCAGGTAAATAAAAAAAAGTTAACTTGACAAGGATGAGTTTTTCCACAGAAACACATACATTTACAGAAACTGTAATTTTTTTCTCTCCTCTACTTTTGAATAAGCAACTTTTGTGCCTTTAGTTTTACCAAAGTGAAATGTTAAGATCTGGCAATGTTAAGTAGCTAAAAACTTAGTGTTGCTGATCTTATGTGACTAAAACTAAAACATAATGGTAATTCTGAACATTATATTGTGTCCAGCAAATAAGAAGCTAACTAATAAAGAACACAGCCCCATATATCAACACAAATCTGACACAAAAAGGTCAAAACTTATGTAAGACAATCCAGCAATGCAGCAGTTCTGTGACAAATCTAGAGTTGGAAGTTAACTAAGTACATTTATTTCATTACTGTACTTATGTTCTTTTATTCATATGCACTTTACTTGAATAGTATTTCATTAAATATGTTTTAGTTTTACTTCATTACATCCTACAACAAATATCTTTCTAATTCACTACATTTCTGCATAGCATTGAATTACATAACCAGAGTGGTGTGTGATAATTGTAATATCACCACCTGCAGACTATCATACATAATTGCATATTTTGCCTTCCCTCTGTGCAATTCTTAATTATGCAGCAGGTGTTTGAAATCAGAAGTGGAGATGGTTTCAACAGTGACAAATCATGTCCACAGCTGATTGAGAGAGAGAGAGAGAGAGACTGTCTTACTTCAGATTAAAATGTATCTATTATTTCTAGGTTTATGCGCAGTGACTATAAAACAGTGATCTCCAACCTATTTTTTCTTCTAAAAGCTACTTACGAGAGCTACTCATGTTATATTGTTAATAACCTTTAAATAGTTGATTTAAATAGTAAACCTTTGAATTTGCCAGCTAAACCAGCTGAATGAGCTAATTACAGTATGTGAACATTTACATGCTTATGTATATTAAATATATATAAATAATAATAATAATAATAATAATAATAATAATAATGCTTAGAACCAGCATGTAATGTACTTAGACATTAAAAATTGGTTATAAAGTCAATATTTATTATACAAATTTATTGAAACAAATTGTAAATGTACTTTATTACATATGAAAATGAAAGTAATTTTTAATTTTTTTTAAAGGCCTCAACCTGTTTCCTCAATCGGCCAGGGATGGAATGCATAGTCTTCTAAAGGAAATCATTTGGGATATTGCTGAGAACCTCCTTAAGTCCTCCAGTGTACAAGGCTTTGTCCTGTACACCACCTCCTTTGCGTAGCCCCACATGAAAACATTACAAGGTCCTCGTCGTCCCAGCCAACGTCCTATAAATTGCTGGTCTAATCACGCATGCCCCCCCCCCCCCCCCAGCCTTAAATGTTCATCTGTCAGTTGTTTTTACTTACAGTAGACTTTATAATATTCATGCCAGGCATTTTCAGCCCCACTTGGTAAATGTTATTGCAGATTTCTGGTTCCACTGTGTTCCAGAAATGTTGTGAATGCTGTTGAGATTTTAGCTGGACAATGTTTTGGAGATTTACCACATCTATCGTTATCTCTATCTCTACAGTGTTGACACAGAACAGACAACCATTTCTTCAGAAATTTCACTTATACCCACCATGAGCTATAAATGTTTACATAAGACTCAAATTTGTCAAAGTCACAGAATCTGGCTGCAAAATTCTGCACAACTTTGGACAATAAATTACAACATCTATGTACATTCAAAAAGTTAACTGCACTGGTATGGCTCACAAATATTTGGGGGGGGGGGTTTAGTGGAAGTGCAGAAATCTTTTGTTTTTATTTGGTGAATGTTAACTGCCAGTTTTGCCTATGTACAATTTGTAACTGTAGTTAAGGTAATTTGCTTTCTTAGGTACATGTGTGAGGAGCACAAGATCACTCAGAATAAGACAGAAGGGTAGTATCCTCCTCCTTTGCTTCCAAGAAAGCCTTAATTTCACTAAGCAAGAAAATAAACCAATGTAATGCCTTACCTCTTTTCAGCTACCTAACCTTAGAGGAGGAGATCCCCATACTAAGCAGGACATTCCTCATGGAACAGCTTGAAGCTCTTGTGTTGCTTTGCTTTTGCTCAAACTGAGTTAAGAATCCTAACAACATCTGTCAGGAAATGATCCACACTTATAACCTTCTCACAAACAGACTGATGAATAATGCAGTTATAGTTCAGGAATTCAGGAAAGTCTGGGTCCATTCTGCAGTGGGCAATAAATCAGGAATGGTGCTCTGTCATAGTTGGCACTCCACCAGTTGTAATAAACACCAGCTTTTCAGTAGGTACATTTTTCCACAAAGTAGTTCATAGCATTGTCAGTGCCAACACCTCTCTTGGTAGTATTCAGTGGAAGAACGGTCAAAAACTCTTCTTTAATGGAGCCATCAAATACCATCCGAACATAGAAAAACAATCATTTGCACATAGCCATGTCTCACTGTAGTTGCTCCACTGCATTAGCATACAGAGCAGATACTCTCCTTGCCACAGTATTTACTCAAAGTTGTGCACCAGGAATAGCAGATATCATTTCTGCTTTACGTTTATGATCCCTGAATCATTTTTCAGCTACTGCAGTCATTGCCTCTTTAATCATCCAGTTATCGGTGAAAGCACTTTTGTGCTTACTAAGCATATGCGCCAATTTAAATGAGGCCGCTATAACTTCTTTATTGGCTTGGTCAACATTGACTGTTGTCTTTTAAGTGTTGTTTTCAGCTCTGTAGGTTGTACCTTCTCTGTTCGCAAATTGTTCCCAGCAGGAAAGTCCTTGAAAGTTGCTGTGGGCTTTGGTACAGTGCAGATCAACATTACATCTTTTACAAACCACCTTGCACCGTAAAAGAGACACAACACATCGTTCACATTCATGAAAAAACTCTGCTTCCCAATATTCATGAAAACAGTATTGTGTTTTGGCCTGAATGTTTTCTGTGGTCATTGTTATGTCTAACATCTCATACAGTGTAATTTAAATTATTCCACACACTATCTACAAACTGCTAATTGGTCTGTTCCCAAAAGATTGGTTGTACTTAATTGGATTGTGTACCATGAGAAATAAATGAGAAATTGGTAATAATATTTTCTTTCATTTTCTGGGACTGAAGGGATTAGAATTAGAAATTATAAACATACTCACTCACTCACTTTCTCTTTGTCAATACTGCTTTATCCTAGTTTTAGGGAGGCCTGGAGTCTATCCCAGGAGACATGAGGCAGGGTACACCATGGATGGGGTGCCAATTCATCACAGGGCACACACATACACACACTATGAACAATTTTCTAGTACCAATTAGCCTAATCTGCATGTCTTTCGGAAATCGGAGTACCTGAAGGAAACCCAACAATCATGGGGAGAACATGCAAACGACATGCACACTGAGACTGGAATTGAACCTGGCCAGGAATCGAACCTGGACTTTGGAGGTGCAAAGAAACAGTGCTAACCACTACACCACGATGCCGCCCTATTATAATCATACTTAAAACTTATTTCTTCCTTTGTTGAATGCTTTTATTGATTAAAACATTCGGAAATATTTTGTTAAATAACTACAATTACTAAATGTTGTCTAGAAATATACAATAGCATCTTCTTCTGCAATATCTTTATTAGATGTGACCATTGACCAGTCACAATGATGATCCATACAAATGAACAGTGTTAAAATCTACAATAAGTAAAATTTATTATGATTACTAAATTTCAATTGATAGCTGTTTACAAGTTAATGAAATAACCTTGAATCCTTGAAAGATTTGAGCTTTTGCAATGACTATTCAAGACATCCAGAATAATCAAGCATATTAACTTCAACAGAATTTTATGTCCTAATTTTTTTTTTTTAATTACTATCAAAATTACACATGGAAAAATATGGCAATTACAAGTGAGTAAATTAATCCAATCGGAAGCCCGGAACTTAAAACCACTGCCCCAGACCTCAGTTTATCTCCATACTGGTCCAGCAGCTGTAGAGCAACGCCATTGGTCCAGCCAAACCCCAGCTGTAAAAGCAAGTGCAAACATGGCTCAAAAATGTGATTTTGAAATTTGACTGCATCATTTTAATTGCACATTTGGTGCTCTAGCTATAGCTAAACTGAAAACGTTATTTAGACTGTGTATATCCTAATCTTATATGTTTTTATTAAAAATAAATAAATAAATAGACAAACATTTATTTATTTAGCACTTTGTCATCAGTTAACTTTTAAACCATGATAACATTTAAAGAAAATATTGCATAACAATAATATTAATGTAGTGTAATAATATTATGCAAAGTTTTTACATAGTTAAAGAGATACGCCATTTCATCTGAAAAGTACACTTTTTAAATACTTCTTTGCAAATAAACTTATTGATTAATTTATTAAATAATTAAATGAATGTAAACAGGATTACAGGAACAGTACCTGAACTTCGTATTCACCACCTCCTCCGGGTTTCCCATCTCCACTGACATCATACTGCAACAGATACACATCGATACATTGATATACAGTATATGTTGTTTTTCCAGTTGTGTACACATTATATTGGTGTATAAATGAAATCTCTGTGATCTTAAATTAAGGATATAAAAATTTTATGTGTAGGAATGACAGCATTTTTATATGTGATCTCCACCCCTTTTTAAAGGGAATTTCTTAAGCCTTCTTTTATACTTGCTAAATTCTTTGCAGTCAATGACTGCCTGACGTCTGGAACTCATAGACATCATTAAACAAGAACTTCTAACCCCTGGAAGTGTTCTTGATCTGGTCAAGTGTTGTGATGGGTTTTTTTTTTAACCAGGAAAAAAATATTTTGTTATACACCACTTTTGTTTTCTGTGTTCTGGGCCTTTTCTTGTTCTTGAGCTTAACATCACATTATTATTATTATTATTATTATTATTATTATTATTATTATTATTTAAAATATGTACAGTACCAACTAGTTTTATGTATTAAATATGTACCAATTTTCTTGCTATTGCTCTAAGGGGATTGTTTAATTTTCAGCCCACTTTTGGTTTGTTTCATTGATAGTTACGGCTTTTGCAGGCCTTTCATCTGCTTAATGTTTGGTCATGAAACAGTTGAGCAAATGAGTTTAAATTCTTTAAAAACAACATATATAAAGTGCTGTAATTGCATGTACAGTAATTGTGTAACAGTGCGTACTGGATGTGAACACCCTCAAATAAAGGCTTTACTTTTATCTCTATCTAACTAAACAGTGACACTGTAATCTATCTATTCATATAGCTGAACTAATTATAAGAAAAACAACAGGAAATACCTTCTCAAACATGCCATCATATTTAACATAAGCAAGCCAATTTGTCTGAATCCACTTTTGAGCCAAATCAGAGGCAAGATCTTTGGAATCTACGGAATCAAGCTGTGACAGACCTGGGAAAAACAAGAGAAGATGGAGATTTTATATTGAGTTTTATACCTATTGTTCAAAAAGCTCATTCTCAAATATGCCTTGATTTTATTCCACAAGCCTGTAGATACATGCACAGTTCATCTGTATGGCCTGCTATACCCTGGCCAGCTACTGTATTCATTTTAACATACTGGATTCACTGTTCTTTATTTGTTTCATTGTTTTATCGCTTTTACATTTCAGATTGGTAAAAAGTTGATGAATTTAACTAAACATGTCAAGAGATGTGGAATGAATAAATAGTCAAGTAGTAGAATAAAATGAAGCTGTAAGTGCCAGTCTTTAAGGTCCAAGCACCATTTGCAAATAGAGGCCACAGTACATTTTTTTCCAAATTATGAAAAACACACACTTGACGAAAAGGGATATTTTAATAATTTTTATTACACCAGTGGGGACCAAAGACCAGCCCATTTTGTCTGATCCCAATAAAAAGCCAACGCAGCACCAAGTGTTAAAAAAAGTCAATGCTGTCTATCATAGAAAGGCACCAGGACACCCAGCATGCTACAAGCCTGCCATGTACAGGCCTCGTCAGGCAAAGGGCCCAAGGCTGCTGACCCTCCCCACGTCCCGATCCAACCGACTACCTATGCACTGGAAAAACAAGTCTGAACCATGGAGGCCCACCCCACAATCCACAGTACTGAAAGAATCTTTATTATTATTATTATTATTATTATTATTATTATTATTATTATTATTATTATTATATAGTAAAAAATGAGCAGCAAAAGTAAGTTTCAGATCAACAGGTTTCAGTATCAGATCAACAGGTTTACTTTCACATACTGTAAATGGTTAGCAACTACTTAAATGAACCATGTAAGTTAATGCCAAAATTTTAACAACATATCTGGACACACTGTGTTGAAAGCAGATGAAAAATCCAAAAAGAGAATTCTTGTATATTTTAATGTTGTAGTCTTACTAGATATTTGTGGATTACATTTACATAAATATCTCATTATCAATTTAGTGCCATGGCCCCATTTATAGCCTAGTTTCCTACCTTCTATGAGCATGTGCTGAAGTGGAGGCCAGGCATTAGGCATGTCCCATTGCTGGCCACTCTGACTCAGAGAAGTGGGAACACCATTGGCATAGTTCAGGCCACCACTCCCCTACGCAAAGAGAGATACAGACAAACAGATCCAGTAAATAAAAAAAAGGCACATCTGGAAGGTGCTTACTTGTCTTTGTCCCAAATCACAAACCTCATGGATTCAGCACAAAAATACACATAGCAACACACATAGTCAGAATAATCTTAATGACAACACAGCTGAAGTAACAGTACACGATATTTAATACATGATCAAGTGCAAATGTATGAAAATTAACTACATATTACTGAAACAAAATTTCCTCTCAGTGTGGCACAATGGTACAGGGGGTATTGTGGCCAACTTCCAGCTTCCAGAGTCCTGTGTTTGCGTTTCTAAAACGTTGTATGAATATGTAGGATTGCCCCTACGTGTGAAAGAGTCAGTGAATGTGTGTGTGTGTGTGTGTGTGTGTGTGTGTGTGTGTGTGTGTGTGTGTGTGTGTGTGTGTGTGTGTGTGTGTGTGTGTGTGTGTGTGTGTTTGTGTGTGTGTGCAAATCATCCTAGACCCTGCTCAGGACAACAAAGTTAATGAAATGAAAATGTCTTTCTACAGTATTGTGAATATACTTTAATATTTTAATACTTAAAAATAAATCCCTATTACCAAAAAATCTGCATTACCAAATACCATTTCAAATACATTGGACTTGGAAATTGACAGAACACAAAAAAATTATTTGACATAGTACACAAGCAAATCATTGCCAGCTGGTTACACAGCATATAACATTCTAAAAACACAAAACATAACTTAAATGCAACCCACCAATTAGGTAGTGCTTTGACACTCTGCCATATCATACCGTGAATCACTGTACTCAGAGCTGATTAGCCTAAATCTTGAAATTTTTAATCTGCTTTTCTGGAAATAACTTAATAAGTCATGTTCAGTCAACTTAGATTTGAGTTAAAGCTGATTCAAATCATATTAAATGATTGGGTTTAGTTGTGTTTCTATAAAACTGCAGCTTATAGTGGCCTTATAGTAGCACATTTTGGTTATGTTATACATATATAGATAAGCATTACCTGTGACATATCACATAACATTTAAAATGTATGTTTACACAATCAAGTAAGCCATTAAATTAATTGTTCAGCACAAAATATTATAATGGTTTACACATGAAAAAAAATGCATAATTGCATTTCTGAGGACTTGCTCTATAACATGATTATTACTATTAAACAACGATACTTAAAAAATAACACTCACTCTGAGATACTGTAGTGCCTGATGCCCCATCTCAGGCTGAGAAAAACATCGTGCCCACAGAGGACTGAGGTTGGTGGGATAGAAAGCATAATTCCTGGTCCTATTCAACAAGTTATAATCAAACCACGCTCCCTTCTTTGAATCCCATAAAACGCTCTCTATAGCCTTCAGCCTGACAGAGACTGCATTGTCATATACAAGTGCCCTTTCCTCATTACCTGCAGAGAACAAAGGCATATAAAAGTTACCCACTTTGTCAATATTGGTACAAACAAAAAAAAGACGAAATGGTTCTAAGTAAACAGATAAAATATAATTAGATAACTTGGAATCAGTACTGATAGATGAATATGCTTGCAGAAAACATGTAACATAAAAATACTTGTAACATAATAATAATAATAATAATAATAATAGCTTTTACCATTAATAGATAGATAGATAGATAGATAGATACTGTAGTTTAGACAACTTTTTGTATCTGAAGAAACTAATTTGTCAGGTTCGCTGTAAACCCGAATAAGTAAAACTAAAAAAAAAAATTGAGGTAATCAGTTACATCAAATTTTTTAAGTAATGATGTTTCCATTTTTAAGTAAACAGAACTATCAGTTTTTGCGTTTGTTGTACTCATTCATATTAATCGTTCTTTAGTTGTTGCAAATCAAATAAATTGCTGTTGGTCTTTCGGCTGCTGCCGGCAATGTTTCGCCACAGCAGACGATCCGGTCCGCACACAAGCTTGGCACAGGTTTTTACACCAGATGCCCTTCCTGATAAAATCCTCCCATTTTATCTGGGCTTGGGACAGACACTTCATTCAGTTGTTGGGAACCGAACGCGGGCCTTTTGCATGGCAGACGAAACACCTACCACTGAGCCATCAGCGGCCTAATGCCCTGATGACGTCAGACACAAAATCGCTAGTCTGAAAATTTTTAAGTTGGTGGAACTTTAAGGTGACAGTTACTGTTGCTTAAGTACTTACAGTTACTTAAAATATCAAATTTGTTCAGCTAACTTGAAAAGTGTAATTTCTACAAACTCATAAATACCAAAAAGTTCTAAATACTCATCAAGGGCTATTAATTTGAACTAATTGTAATTATTTAAGTGAACAGTACTGAATATGTTTAATTACTTTGAGCATTAGGGTTTACAATGTTAGGTGAAAATCCACAAATGCTATTTATCCTGTTTTGTTTTGTTTTTTACAGTGAAACCCTTCATATTTAGTATAACCATGCTAATGTGTGTCGCAAACATGAAATTCTACCAGCAGTCTCAAGCCATGTCCACACGTAGCCAGGTATTTAAAAAAACTGAGATTTTTATCTGGTTTTAGCCTTTTGTCCACATGCAAATACAGTTTTGGTCGAGGACAACAGAGCTTTTAGAAAACTCTGTCCAATGTGAAGTGGTGTTGTGTGGACAGGGCAAACAGACAACATTTTGGCTTGTTGTAACATCACCTTGTGTGCCAATGTTAATGTCAATTTTTTTTTTGCTAGTCTCCTTGATTTGATGTCAGCTGTGTTTATGAGGATATTTGTGAAATAGTGGACTTACGTACAGTAAACTAGTGCCTGTGTTAAAGTTGCTAACTGGACTTTTTACATGTGTGTACATACACAGTTACTACATTACGTTAACGAACAGAAGTGCCTGAATGTACTACAAAGCTCACTGCTGCTGCATACAAAACTCAGATGACACAGACCCCGCAGATAGCAACGGCGGTTTTGGGCGAGACACATCGGACTTCCACAAAGCGCAACCCGTGATGACTTTTTGTCTAGGCTTCTGATTGGTCCCCTGTTGATTAGGGATGCTCCTAACAGCACGTAACAGGGCGTTTTGCGTTTTTATGTGGACAAAGATATATTTATAACGTAGGTCATGTGCATAGAATTATTTTGAAAAACAAAGTAGAAAAATCTTCATTTTTAAAAATACCCGGCTACGTGTAGACATGGCCTTAATTATAAGGGCACTAGAGCAGAATTAGAAACATCATCTGCAGACATGGTAAACTATGAATTTTTCGTGAAGAAATTTTGACAAAATATGAAAGTTCGGAAGAAGATGAGAAGGAAAAATTCTTTCAATTTCAATTTCACCAAATGCACCTTTATTGGGTGCAAACCACTAAGAGCTAGCTCGCCATCTGGTATGCTATCAGTGAGCATGGCTTCAAAAGAATTCTTTGTCCATATTGTGTCAAAACTTTCAGTTAGTTTTTTTATTAGTTTTAAAAATTATTCTTAATTAAAATATATATTAAAGCAAAATCACAATCAAACTGCCATACTAAAAAGCTGCATAGTTGCAAGAACTTGGCCAAAACACAGCCATGCAGATATTCAGGATAATTTTCACTGTGGGTATGTTGGTGTCAATAACAGTTTTGGGGAGAAAAAATACATTCTAGTCTGTATATAGATTTGTTAATGATTGTCAATGTCTTCTTTCTTACCCAAAATTCTGTGGAAGTTAGCCAGGACATGCTCATTACGACATATAAGAGCATTGAGGTCAACAGGCACAATGTAGCTTGCCCTAGTGTCCCTAAATGAGTCACTGTTTTTGCCCAAATTATTAATGTACCAGCGTGAGGAAAAATCCCAACCAGACTCAGCTGCTGCTTTCAGTTCTGTCCACAGCTTTTCCTGAGCCTCTGAAAAAAAGCATCAATCATAATTGAGGGTCTTTCTAAAAACATTTAAAATCTATTTTTAATTATAATTGTCTCATCCTTTCTTAGATGTTTTCATACAAAAGCAGCAAATTATTCTATTGCGTAACAAGTAATTGCTTCATATCGGAAGCTGTACCAGCAGGTAAGCCCTCCACCAGCTCGGCATCATGCGTATAAGATTCTGGCCTATAGGGGACAAACAGTGTATTATCTGTTATCTTAGAATATTAGCAGTTTCCTTTGTAAAGGTTTTTTTCCCATTAGCTCCTACCTGGGCTGGCCAACTTGTACGTAATAACGATTCATGACATGCTTGACACTATTCACTTCCACATCAATGGAGCGGTTCTCCATCCAAAAACTGTATTCATTTTCCAACAATGGTAAAGCCTTCCTGTTAACATTACCAGACACACACATACACACACATTGTGTGAGACAATAAGAATTGATATATTCCCTAAATATAGGAATTGCATTAGATGAGAAATTACATGTGAAATTAACTGCAAAAAGACTATTACCTGAGAAATTCTACATCCCTAGTGGCCTGGTAGTAACTCTCAACCATTAGAGGTAGGAAGGGTGGCTGACTGCGTCGCTCATAGTAAATTCTCCCTCCATTTGGTACAAAACCATACCTATATGATCATATATCATATACAGTATTATGTGATTCAGTAAATGCCTGGTTTACATTGTCAGTTAAACAATTTTAAGTGAGGTTGTGTAATGTGGTTAATAGATAATAGGTGAGGAAAATATAATAGGTGAGAAAAGGTTCACCTCTCCACCATATGTAGGAAGTTTTGGATCATTCCTTTTGCTGTTTCCATCATTTCTGATAATATGAGACCATTTATCACCCAGTAGGAATCCCTGTCAAATGAATAATAAAATAAGATCACTAAGGGTGTTCATGTGTGAGTATGTATGTGTACTGATGGCTGCCTCACCAGTAGTAAAACTCAGTGAAGCGCCCGCCTGGTACAATGCCAGGATATGGGCAGTATATCAATGAATACATTTGAGGATTATCTCTCACATCATTAGTAACCTGAGAAAAAAAAGTGTAGGACAGAAGAAAACCAGAAGACCATTCAATATTTTAAACAATGACTAATTTAGCATAAAGTATATTTGAATCGAATGCATCAAATTTACATATATTCTTTATTTTTGTTATTTTCGGTATTGTGCCCAGGATGTTAGTTACATGATGTTATTTTTTTATTTATAAGACTGATTAAAAATATAATTAATTTAAATGGATAAATAGTGCAATCATAAGTTAATACCTACTTAATACCTACACTGGAATTCACTGACATGTACCACTAACATTAATGTAAACACACAGTTCACACACAAAAGTGCATCACTACTTAACATCATTACCAAGCTACCAAGTAAGAGAGTAAGAGAGAAGAGAGAAACTGAGATCCACAATATATAATTCAGGTATTCTGTCTTAAGTGGACAGACCTTCCGGCCAAGTGATTTCCACAAACCATGCAACTCCTCAGCCCAAATACGAAGTTTTGGGTCAGATATCTTGGCCAGCAGTTTTGGCCTGCAATAAAATTTAAACCATATTATTCTTCCTTTCCAGCAATAAGATACATACTTTCGGTTTTATCCACTGCAATTTAAACAAAGGGCTTACTTCTCATGCCAGTCTGGGGGACTCCATGGCTCAAACTCTTTCCCGCTATTCACAAAATAACTATTTACAAATACTTGTATGTCTGAAGGAGGAACAGTCCCATTTGGAAACTTTTGTGTTAGTTTGGAGAAGGCATCTAAAACAATATCTACATGGAGTAAAAATAAAAGTAACCTAAGCAGCCAATGAGGAAATATCAAAGGTTAAAGACCAATGCAATGCAGTGTTCTTACCAGGTTCAGCAGTCAATTTCATATCCACAAAGACCTTGTTGTCATCAAATAATTTGGCCATCTGTACCTGTCTTAGCAGCTCCCCTGTGCAGTAGATCTCACTAAGAGAATTTAATGAAGAAACACAAGTAACAAAGTACAGCACACAGATTATACTGTAGGTTGGGAAATCAATGACTTTTATTTTAGATATTTTAGTTTTTTTTTCATTTGATAATCACTGATTTCTACTTAGTGTTTTATTTTCTATTATACATCCATACCATACTGTAAATGTATTTTCTGATTCCCCATCCAATGAATGTCTTATACTGTTTAGTATATCTACCAGTTAGCAATTTGTCTGTTGCAAAATGTTGCAAAAATAATTAAAAATGGGCTCTTTATTTTCTCAAAAGTGAACCTTTCTGGTTTTGCCTTCAACAAAAGCTTTAATTATGTCCCTCATGTTTAGCATTCCACGGGCTCTCTGCTTGATGGAGATTGTAGCTCGGCCATTTAGGCCATAGTCTTTCTTGAGACATTGTGTAGCTCAGATGTGTTTTTATTCACTTAACAGAGAGAAAGCATCACCCCTGATTCAACGGTGATCAGCAATGTTTAAAGCAGTTGCAAAGCTATGCATAAAGTTCACTTATAATGCCAAGAGATTCTATTACAGATGTAATCTAGCCTGTTTGGAGGACTAAAGATGCAAACAGGACACATTACATTACAATATATTAACAGCTGCCTTCAGTTACAGCATGAAGTGGTAGCTGTCAACATTCCATTATTCATTGTCATGTGATAGAACTTAGCAGTGATCCATAAGGGTTTTAAGGTTTTTGTTGTTATTCAGGTGGGAAAAGCATTACTTAAGCTAGATTGTAGGAGGCTCACTTTGCTCTCAAAATAGGCCTTAATTCTTCATGACATAGCATCCACATGATGTTGCAAACTTTCTTTGAAATTCTGCAATACCTGCAGATTGTTCAGGTGCACTTTGCCATAAATCTCTTCTTTTTCCACATCCCAAAATGTACAGTATACTACTGGATTCAGATGTAATGACTGGGAAGCCCAGTGAAGCACTTTGAACTCATAATGGATATGAATCACATTACATTATTATTTATTTATACATCATTATCATTATCATGTTAGAGGTAGCCATTAGAAGATAAATTGTAAGTGATTACATTTGTCTGCAGCACAGTGTGGGCATTACTGGTCCTGCCCTGCACAGAAGTTTTTCTGTTGCGCTTGGTGACTTTGTAGCCCTCTCAGTTGCTCTGACATGTGGAGGCACTCAAGGGCCTATTATACCTTATCATTTTTATTTTACTTACTGCCATTAGGATCCGTTATTAGGAAGTACAGAACGTCATTTTATTGTTATGCAGATGATATTCATATGTGTTTTATTTTGAAACAGAGGAAAACAAACAGGTTAACACCCCCTGTTGGAATCTCTGGAGCCTTCGATGACCCATTCACAGAGACATATTCCCTTAAAAGGTATATAGAACTAACTGCTAGAACTAACTTCACTCTGCACTAATGTTTTGTGCAGTTCAAGTTCAAGATTTTAATAGCTTACAAAGCTCTGGATAATGTAGCATTAACATATTTTTCAGAAGCAAAGCAGTCCAGCATGGTCTCTCAGGTCTGGTGATCAGCTTTTACCAGATATCCTTCTGCATTTCCTTCTACCATATTTCTAAATATAACATTTTACTTTGCAACTGTATTCTTATTTTTAGATTTTTTCCTTACATTTTAGTATAATTAGTATAATTTTTTACTTTAATGGAAATGTTATATTTAGTTGAATCTTATTTTTATTATGGATTTTTTTTTTATTGTATTGTTAAATACAAAAATGTAGTGGTAAAAAGTTTCATATTTTGCACCTTCTGGCAAAGGAAAAACTTACCTATCACAGGGTAGAGGAAGAGCAGCTCCATGACATAAAAGAATAAAGGTCATCCCCCCGCACAGCCAAAACATTCTCTTAAACTATGAATTCTACAGTTAGGGAAGAAACCTTTCAAATGTGTCTGCTGTCCATGGAGTAGCGAAGGCCAGCTTATCTACTATAATCTATGACTCACAAGATAGAGACTTTATAACTCAGTAGAGGTTATAATCTCAAGTACTACACCCCATGTTTATTTTCCATTTGCTAACAACAGAATTAGGCTTAGAATCAGAATGACTCTACCATAATTGTATGTATGTTTAACAATCATGCAAACCTAAAAAAATAATAATAAATACCCGTAGAATTTGTAATCTTTATTATAATCACTCACTCACTCATTCTCTTATCTGCATATTTTTAGACTGTGGAAGGAAACCAGAGTTAATCTTAGAATGAATTTAAAACATCATTAAAAAGTTTATTTATTTCAGTAATTTCATTTTCACAAAAAGTGAAACTCAATATGCATTTCACACTTATATATTTATTTTATTACTTAAGTCCACTTCTTGTGAATCTCCTCCATTTCCCCTTAAATGGGCTTTGTTTGACAATCCTCTCAAGGCTCTCAAGGTCATCCCTGTTGCTTGTGCAGATTTTTCTGTGCAGGGTGACAGTGATCATCTTCTGGACAGATGTCAAGTCAGCAATCGTCCCCATGATTGTGTATCATACTGTACCAGACTGAGAGAGAGCCTTTAAAGGCTCAGGAAACCTTTGCAGGTATTTTGAGTTAATTAGAATAGAGATTGTAATCCATAAATGAAAAATAAATGTAACAAATCAACAAAATATATAATATATGAGTTTCACTTTTTGAACTGAATTACTAAAATACATCAACATTTCAATGATATTCTAATTTATTAAGATTCACCTGTATGTGTGAATATACATTTCTAAAAAAAAATTAGTTCTGTCAACTATCAAGATTTTACAGCACAGGTTGGGGAAAAAATTATTAGGTCTATGTTGCATTTAGTGTATGACTGGCAATTTCATTTATTATTTTACTGTTTTATTAGTGGGAAAAGGTCAAGTATATGGAATGCTGCAGTGTACTGTGCCCTTAAAGTAATAGATGCCTATAGTCCCAGTAAATCATTAGTAACACTTAATAAAATTGTAGATTTTATATTTTATTCATTATTAGCATTTGGCCTTACTTTCTTTTTCTTTTTTAAAGTCACAAACAGTCATGTAAGTGGATTGGACAGTCATGTGTATGGTTGTGTATGTGACAATTTTTTTTTATGAAAATCAAATTAAATGTGAAATATGAAATTTTAAATTAGGATTTTAATGTGTAATATCACGGTAAGTCAGTCATGGCATTTGTTAGTTTTTTGCTGATATTTTCTCTCCTAGAATATTCACATATAATTATGTACAGTACACCTTAACACAGATGAGAAACAAAAACCGATTCCAGTCCTGGCAGCCAAGGACAAAATTTGAAAGCTACTGTGAGCACAGGTTCACCAACACTGGACAGGTAAATGACAATGTCTGAGAACTGTAACTATAACTTATCAGAGACTGGTTTTCTTCTTCTAAATGTTCAAGTCTGTCTTCAAAATATTTTAGTCTATTCAGAGCCGCAGTCAGACAAGTTCCACCATATGGAAACTCTGCTCCCTGAGCTACACAAAATGTAAAAAGACTCAGAAAGTCTGTTTTAATAATCTAATCAATATAAAATTAGACCGCAGCAAGTATACCGTCAGTACCTCTGATCTACTGTTACAGTGCTCTGAAAAAGTATTTGCACTGATTTGCCTCTTCTTGATTTTTTTTTTGTTGCAAATTTGAAAACACACTTAAATGATTGAGATCATCAGAAAATTTATATTACACAAAGAGAACCTAAGAAAATATAAAATGCAATATATAAATGGTGATTCCATTTATTAAGGGGAAAAAGCCAAATGCCTATGTGAAAAAGTAACTGCCCCCTAATCCTAATAACTAATTGTGCCACACTTGGTGGCAACAACTGAAATTAAGTGTTTGTAATAACTGGCAATGAGTCTTTCACATCACTGTAAATTCACTTTTGGCCCACTGTTCTTTGCAGAATTTTAGGAATAAATGGTTAATGTTAAAGGGTTATAAGCATGAACGGCTTGAACGGTATGAATTGTTTTTCAATGTTATGGTGATGACACACAGTTGTATGTTTCAGCAAAGAAAGATAAGAGAGACCAACTTGCTAAAGTTGAGGAATGTCTAAATGACAGAAACTGGAAGCTTATAAAAAAAAAAAAAACTTCCTTTTATCCTTTTTTACTTCTGACAAGACAGATCTAGTGGTACTAGGACCTTGAAGCTCATGTAGATATTACTAGAAAATCTAGGTCAGATAACTGTAATACCTACAGCCAGAATGCAGCAGCCTTACTTGCAATGATTTTAAATTACTACTATTATAAACTGTAAACTATTATAAAGCACCAAATTGTCTTGTGAGAGTATCTGAGTGAACTGCTAACATTTTGTAATCCACCACACCAGCTTCATTCAAAGCCTTTTCTTACAAAGCCCCAAAGTTATGGAATAGTCTTCCCAATAAATATTTGAGACTCAGACAGTCAGTGTTTTGCCTAGTCAGGATGAAAAACTATTTTAGTCACAGATTGATTCTTAGGCAAGGGAGCAGATCTGGAGGATTCCAGCATGCAATGCTATGATAAACTGGTAGATTTGGATGCTATCTCCCACCATTCTCATGAGCTCACTCAGGTTTGTTGATGATGAAATGACTATCTGCTTTACTTACCTGAGAGCCCCTTAGGTCTCTGCTAGAGTCCCTGCTTGCACTCTGTACAAAATATACATTGACCATATCCATTATGAGATTGAGTATAGCTCTCTCTCTCTCTCACTGGCACTGATTCTGATCCCTCCTGTCTTCAGGAGTTGGCTGACACATTCATATAACTTCTGGTTGAAGTTCTCCTCACATGGAAGCCTTTAGCTAATGCTAAATGGTAAATAAATGGAGAATAGCCCCATGTGGTCTTGACCATGCACATGTCCATGGACTGGATGTTTTTTTTTTTTTCATTGTGATGTCTTGTGACTATGGTCACTCAATAGTTTGGGAACTTAAACTGCCATAAACAGTTTTGTAAACGAGCCTCTATCAGCAAAAGTGGACTACATATTAAGATAAAATCTTTCTGGTTATGTAATTTATAATTGATAACATGGCAGGGATTTATTTATCGTCATATTATATTATATAAACCAAATGAGCATAGATTACTTTGGAGTCTGGTTCCTCTGGAGGTTTCTTCCTACTGTTATTTCAGTTCACCTTACCCACTTGCTCAGTAGGGACAAAATTGACAGTTACATTTTTTCCCTTTTAATTTATATTGTTTTATTATTATAATTATTATTATTTCTGTAAAGCTGTTTTGCAACATTTCCCACTGTTATACAAATAAAAAGTCCTGTATCCATTCACTTGTAAACTGTACAGGCTTAAAAGAACAGGCACCTACTCCATGCACCAAAGCTGACAAAATTTCTCAAAATATTTACATTCTTATTTTAGTCTATTTATGGGCCCACACCAAAAAAAAGAAAATAAATAATAATAATAATAATAATAAAAATTATCTATCTGCAATCTTGTTCTTCCAGTCATTACCCAAAGCTCATGATCAAAGCTGACGGTGGCAAGGAAAAAGTTCCTGAGATGGCCATAGGAAGAAACCTTAAGAGGGACCAGACTTAACAAGGAACCCATCCTCATTTGGGTCATAACGGGTAGCAGGCATTGATGTGCAGTCATACTGTGTGTTAGGCAGCTGGAAGTTCGATATAACAGTTGATGTATCTAAGTTAATATGGAGTCCAGTTCACTATTGGAGGCTCAGGTAGACTGTAGGAAATTCCAGTAAAGAACTATCGAGCGACTGCAATCACAAGTTTTCAGAGAACAGCTGTCAGCATCAGCCTGTTCATGGTAAAGTGGAACCGTCCCTGGTTACTACACATACCAAACAGATCACACAGGGCACACATGTGATAGGATCTTCAACCAGAAGCAGGGCACAAGGAAGAGTCAGACAGGTTCAGAGAGCAAAGGGGATCTGGATCACTGGAAGCTCAGGAGTGACACGTGTAGCCCGACAGAGAGACAGGGAGAGGAAAAGAGAGAGAGATGAGAAGAGAGAAGAGGAGAGAGCAGAACAGAAGGAGAGATAACAGTTAGGTATGGTCACAGTCACGTAATGTATAAGGTGAATGTATATTTAGTGCATAATCCAAGCAGTGTCTCTGGCAGGACTAAATATGACAGCATATTTAAAGGGAAAGCCAGAAGGAAACACAGACTGAGGGCTCCGAGATGTAAAGCAACCAATCACTTCCCCACTCTCACTGATCACTCAGGTTTGTTGATGGTGAGGACAGCATCTAAACACATCAGTTCACCATAATACTCCATGTCCATGAGTCACCCAGATCTGCTCTTTTACCTAAGGGAAATCTATTTACAAAAGTGCTTTGGTAAGTTTTTACCCTAGACTTGAACTTTGAGAATTTCATCACTTTAGGGCTCTGTAATAAAAAAAAAACTCTGCCCCCTGCTGTAGTTTTCATAATACGCGGTACTGACAAGCAGCCTGCATCCACTGATCAAAGTAGGCGTGGCGAATCGTACGACACTAGCATTTCACTCAGATACTGTGGCGCGAGACCATTTAATGCTTTATACATCAAAAGTAATATTTTAAATTTGATGAGAAATTTCATAGGGAGTCATTGCAGTGTAGATAAGATAGGGGTGATGTGCTCGTATCTTCTGGTTCTAGTGAGGACTCTCGCTGCTGCATTCTGGACTAACTGGAGCTTGTTGATGCAACTAGGTGAACAACCAGACAATAAGGCGTTACAATTATCCAACCTAGAGGTAATAAAAGCATGAACAATTTTTTTCTGAATTGTTTAGTGACAATACTGTATATTCCTTATCTTGGCAATATTTCTGAGAAAAAAAGGAATGCTCCTGGTAATATTATCTTCATGAGCTTCAAATGAAAGACTAGAATCTATAATCACACCAAGGTCGTTTACTGTTGCACTTGATGTAACAGAAAGGCCATCTAAAGTTACAGTGTGATCAAAAAGCTTGCTTCTAGCTGCATGTGGTTCTATGACTAAAACATCTGTCTTGTCAGGATTAAGCAGAAGGAAATTAATTAACATCTGGTTATCCATGTTCTTTACACATTGCTCAACTTTATTAAACTGTTTTTTCTCATCTAGCTTTGCTGAGACATAACTGTGTGTCGTCAGCATAACAATGAAAACTAATACCATACTTACTAACTATGTTGCCCAGAGGAAGTACAGTTGTGTTCAAAATAATAGCAGTGTGTTGAAAAAAGTGAGTAAAGTTCCATATCCATATAATAACTTTTAATTTAAAAAAGATGCTTTGGACATTCTGAATCACAACATGGAGGAAAATGTGCTATATCTATTATTAGTTTACAGAAAGTGAAGAAAAACAAATATTAATCTGTTCAAAAAATAGCCGTGTCATCATTCATACAAAGTGATGAATTTACCGTTTAAACAAAAATTATTAAAGTTTAATCTTTCTTGTGCATCTCTGAACTAATATTTAGTTGTATAACCATGGTTTCTGAGAACTGCTTCACATCTGTGACAATTGTACTACACACCACAATTCCTCTGCATTTCTTGGTTTTGCTTCAGAAACAGCATTTTTATTGTTTTAGCCCACAAGTTTTCTATTGGATTAAGGTCTGGGGATTGGGCTGGCCATCCATAACGTTAATCTTGTTGGTCTGGAACCAAGATGCTGCTCGCTTACTGGTGTGTTTGGGGTCGTTGTCTTGTTGAAACACTCATTTCAAGGGCATTTACTCTTTGGTATAAGGCAACATGACCTCTTTAAGTATTCTGATGTACTCAAATTGATCATGATCCCTGAAATGTGATAATAGGCCCAACACCATAGTACGAGAAGCATCGCCATATCATGATGCTTGTGCCTCCATGCACAGTACAGTGTCTTCACCGTGTACTGTGGCTTGAATTCAGTTGGGGGTCGCCTGACAAACTGTCTGCGGCCTCTAGACTCAAAAAAGAACAATCTAGCGTTCAGTCCACAAAATATTGAGCCATTTCTGTTTAGGCCAGTCAATGTGTTCTTTGGCGAACCGTAACCTCTTCAGCACGTCTTTTTTTCAACAATGGGACTTTGCAGGGGCTTCTTGCTGATAGCTTGGCTTCACATAGCCGTCTTCTAATAGTAACAATACTCACAGGTAACTTTAGATTAATCAACTTTTGAATCAAAGTACGCTGTTCTTCTGAACAATGTCTGGAACAACCCATTTTACTCTGATTTTCAGAGAGAAATGCACAGGACAATGT
This sequence comes from Clarias macrocephalus, assembly GCA_011419295.1. Classification (NCBI taxonomy): domain Eukaryota; kingdom Metazoa; phylum Chordata; class Actinopteri; order Siluriformes; family Clariidae; genus Clarias; species Clarias macrocephalus. The sequence goes on along the minus strand of JAAGKR010007236.1, from coordinate 16,995 downwards.
TTCTGCATTTATCCTTAAATAAGTAATAAATATTTACCATAAAGAGATAGAATTTCTTCCCAAAACAATTATTGATCTGGTTATTGATGTTGGACTGCTATTATTTTGAACACAACTGTATGTAAAAAGAAAAACAGCAGTGGGCCTAAAACTGAAACCTGTGGAACACCAAACTCCACTTGGGAACATGCAGAAATGTCACCATTTAAATCTACAAACTAATTCCCTTAGTTCTCTTTATTCCTACTACATTTTCCAATCTGTGAAGGAGAATACTATGATCAATTGCGTCAAACGCTGCAGTGAAGTCGAGTATCATAGTGATGCAACCCTGATCAGAGGGGAGGTAATTTAAAAAGTGCTGCCTCTGTGTTGTGTGAGGCCTAAATCCTGACTGATACATTTTGTTTATGTGATTTCTTTGTAGATATGAACATGACTGCTGCGCTAGTATATTTTCCAGAATGTTAGAGATAAAGAGGAGGTTTGATATCTGTCTGTGATTGGACAACTGACAGGGGTCAAGGTCAGGTTTCTTAATTAGTGGTTCAGTAAATGCTAATTTAAATGATTTTGGAACATAACCACTTCTGAATGAAGAGAAAATGCGTCACCATAGGACCTACTACACAGGTTGATGATTGAACTAATTTCATTCATCTTTTTTGCACGTTCTCTTCGAGGGGAGTAAAGTATTCTAGGATCTGATCTGATATGGTTTGTTTATCATCTGCATGAATTAAATTGTCTGGTTTCAGAGCCTGAATTGTTTTGCTAAATACTTTTTTCTGATTGAAAAAGTTCATGTAGTCCTCACTATTGTATGTTGTGGAGATTCCTGCAGTGGTCTTATTCCTAGGATAAGATATCCTTTTTCCAATAGACAGAAGATTCCTGAATAAGATCTCATTCCTAGATTAGATCAAAATCTAGGATTATTGTTATTTTCTATAAGAGTAGAGAGATGCATTGATCTTGAACCCTCACAACGCTTTCGTTCCACGTTATTTGAAATACTAACAATTTAGTTTAACGCCATTTACGTTAAACTTATCACACACACTAAGTCTGCTCGAAAATTTTATCGCTAATCATTTTTCTTTCAACTAGAGCTACATTATCTAAATGTTTAAATATTCAGGCGCCTGGTTGAGTTCTGTGGGGTCAGGCGCAATCTAATTAAAGTTGATAACTCCGAGATTACTGATAAAGCACTGGGTGGTAGTTGATGTGAATGTATGTTTACTGCGGAAGAATGGCGCTGTGCCTACATTATTACTATGACACTTTAAATTCAAGATTACTCTGTCTCAAGTAAAGTATAAATTTCATGGCCATCAAGTGTGTTGAATAAAAACTAAACAATTTACATGTAAATAATTGTCTATGTAGAGACATCAGTACAGGCCAATGAAAATGTTTTTTTTTTTTTTTTTTTTGCATTAAAATAAATGGCTTCACAAGTACATTTACTCTTGATATTAGTCTTGTAGCGGCTCCTGTCCTGATATGAAGTACTCTAAAATTTGTGGCCTTAAATAGGAGAGGTGAAAAATACCTCAACACAGCATGACCTTGGCTGAAAAAGTGAAAAGCTTTGCATTCTCCTGATAGCCAAATGTACCAAAGGTTAAAATTTATTATTGAGCAAAAAGATTGGGCTATGGAGCAATGAAAATGGACTTGTGGTCTGATTAGCCCAGATTAACCCTATTCCAATGCAATGAGTACTTCTGGGTATAATCAAAGCAATGCACCAATCACAGCGATGGTATGATCTGAGGTTGCTTCACTTGGTCAGGACTAGTCTCAGCACTGTTGTGTAGCAATAACTAGGTCATCTGAAAACAAACGTAATAAAAGGCAAGGTTATTTCATCTCCTGAGTTTTCCCTTCTTCCCTGAAGTTACAGGCATATTTCAGAATGACAATGCCAAGACCCATCAGGTCATGACAGCTGCACACTCTAATTGAAACTAAAGGAACTTCAACCAAATATTGACATGTGCTTCTTTAACCATGCAGTGCATGAACTTCGGTCATAAGCATCTGGTGTGTGTCCAGTAAAAACACAGCATCAGGACAGCCATATTGGTGCCTTTTGTACAAAAAAGTGCACATTACTAAATTAAAAGGCACCATGTGTATTGTTGCACATTAAAATTTGAATTTACATCCAGGTTCTGTCAAATACTAGAAGAAAGAACACATTCAGCACATTAACAAACCAAAACTGAATTTCAGTGAGCTTTATTCAAAACAAAAGTTTCCAATTAACCAGATTCCATGTTAATTTAAACACAAGCATCACTGACTAAATTGCCAATTAAAAAAAAGAAAGAAAAAAAAAAAAAAAAAAAAACCACTTTTTGGTTGTCAATTAGGCTTAATTCATTATATAGTAGAAACAAAAAGGTTCAGGGTATTTTGCAATAAATGGAATTTTCCAATACCCATTAATCCAATTTGTGGCATTACAATTTTGTTGTTTCCCCCTTTTCATTTTTTTTTTGATCAATCAAGTCCCTCCCTCCCACCCTCCCACCCATCCTCCCTCCCTCCCACCCATCCATCACCCCACCCCACCAATTCATCTTTACTTTTGTTTTACATTGTTCAGTCAGGGAGCAACCATGAACAGTAGAGGACTACAGCAGTTTGTTATATGCCAATTTTTATTTATTTATTTTTTTAAACCAAACTATATGGAAATTTGTTTAAAGGTTTGAAAACTGGTTCCTGAAATAGACCAAAAGCTGTGCCACCAGTCCTCAAGTACACATGGAAGCCCTGTACTAGAACAAAAGTAAAGATGCATCAGGGCAGCAATTCCTCTCCTACCCCACACCCCTCCAAAAAAAAAAAAAACCCTGAAAATTGAGCTAAGGATTTTTGAATGAACACTGAAGGGCTCCAATTGATAGTGAGACGCATCCCAGCTCAATATTCAAAGAGACTTGTGAAGTACACAGCATGGCCCACCAACACAGCAATTTAGACAGTTTCCTGAACATTCTAACTCTCGAGGCTTATGCAGAGTTCTCCAGAGCATAGTTAACCAAAAGTAAAAATTGCAAGGCAGCTGCCAAAACCTTGCATGACCTCCATTCTCTCAACTAAAGTCACACAGACTGTGCATTTGTTTTCCCCTCCCTCCCCCAAAATAAGAGCATATGGTCAATTTTATAAACAACTATCCGTGTGCATATAAGGGCACTGTAGAAAAGAGAATAGAAGTCTGCCTTTAAACCATACAACCACAGGGAGCTGCAATTGACACAATCACATCAACTGTGCTTTGTGTATCAACTTGGCTACTAAAGTCCGTTCTGGTTAAACCAAAACAACCTTTAGTAACAACCCACTATACACAAAGTTGGTCAACCCGGGGAAGGGGGGAAAAAGAAAAAAAAAAAGACGTCTCAACTGTTTAATTATGTACTGGGGATTTGAATTTCAAAAGACCATCTTAGGCAGACAGCTGCAACATCATGCCCTCGGTGGTCAGTGACAATTGGGAAAGAAATACCAGTTACTTCTTTTCACATTCCCATCCCTTCAAGAACCACAAGTTCCCTTTAGCCTTCAAACGGGAACTCAAATTTATATTTCCCCAAACAACCCACAAAAATTATATTTACCTACATTTCTTTTAGTGTTAAAGGAGGGTCATTAAAACCACTCAAAACAGAAAAACATTTGGTTATCTGTGCCAATTATATTCTCCCATTTTCAGAACACTCTCCCACACCAAACAACTTTGAATACTTCAACCCCTTAGCAGGTTTTTGTGCAATCAGTCTTATTGCCCAGTCCCAAAACATAAGTCCCAACTTTAGTGCAGGACAGATGGTAAAGGTCTCTCAAAGCTCTTCAGTTTGATAAAAATAAAAAAAGTATAATAAAAAAAAAAACTAAGAAAACAGGAAGGGGAGACAGCAGGATGAAAGACCTGTTTCCTTGAGAGCTACATTTGTTATTACCTTTTTTTGGACTCTTTGCACATTTTCTCCATCTGAAAGCATCATGTACCAGTGCCAATGGCAGTGAACATCTATCAGAGTAACAGCATTATATACCATTTGAAAGTTGACCCATCCCACCCTACGGATTGCCAATTAAAGCTGCACTGCAGCAACAAGCATTACTACATGATGCAAATATCTCCACATATGTGAGTCACCATGAACAGGGACCCAACAAGTGCTTGGTAAGTCAATGGAACAAGCAAAGGCTGGAGAGCAAATACTATAGCTAAGCTACGAACATCAAGATTAAGTGCCAATAACATCACTGGCAGAGGTTTAACAAAAATGCTTTAACAGTTCAAGGATATTTTGTGCACTTTGCTAAAACTTCCAAAAATAAATAGAGTCCAATTTTTTTTTTTTTTACTTTGAAGCCAGCCTTCAAAATTTAAGCCTTTTTTTTTTTTAATTTTAATTTAAACGTGAGGGTTTAACAAAAGCAGGAAAAGGAAAGTAAATGCTGTCCAGTGCTGAGATTCCCACATCTGTGATGTTTTACATTGTCCTCCAGCCTTTTAGCTTGTTTTATAAAACATCCATTAAAAATGAAATGAACATATTTACAAAGTATACACTGTGCCAACTTTGACTTCAATGGCACTTCCATGACAATATTTAGCCACCCAGAATGAAGAAGAACTGCAAGTGAACAATAATTGGGGGGAGAAAATAGTTCAGATTTTCCATATTCATCAGGCAGAGAAAAATCACAGCAGGAGGAAAAGGCTGGCGTAAGTCTCTGAGCAAGTCTCTTGTCGGATTGGAGCACTGAAGAAAAAGGGAGAGTGTCAGTCTTTACATGCCCATGTTCCATGACAACAAATGGGAATGCCATTTGAGCCATTTTTGGGGCATATGAATGATGCTGAGAAAACATCAAGTCCCACTTTCATCAGCAAAATCATAGTCAATACCCAGTTTAAGAGGAAAGGATGTTTTTGCACATCTTACATAAATTACTTTCTACTTGGTCTATACATCAAAAAAAAAAAAAAAAAAAAAAAAAAAATCCCAAAAAGCACCAAGGGATGTGTAATGGTTTCTTCTGAAAACAAGGTAAAAATAAAGTAAATGAAGGGGTTAAAAAAAAAAAAATCAGATGAGAAGGGATCGATCTGGTATTATTACTTTGAACAAAGTTCGACTGCTTGTTAAGGCACTTCATACAAATAACCAAATATATGAAAATAAAGAGGTGCTGGATGAAAAGAGCTGGGTCTGAAAGCCAGTGGGTAATGTTCAGGTAGGTGAAAAGTAGTCACATTTTCTCAATTAATAAATAGGATAGTTAGTTTCCATCATCCTGCTCTACCCTCCTCTTACAAGTGCTTTAGAATCTTCAGAGGTGACACAGTAGTCCTTTCTAGGGCCATGACATTTTCCTCCATTATTGTCCTGTTTTAAAGAAATTTCTTATAGTGGCACAAGGAGGACCAAAAAAAAAAAAAAAGTGTCAAGTGAAAAAAAAAAAAAGTTTGGGGATAGTGGCTGGGGGCTTGGTGATCTGCAAAAACAAGAAATAAAAATTAGAACTACATGTTTAAATAAAAAATCTTACACAATTAACATTAGACAGACTACACTGCATACTACAGCAAATTGTATTTCATAAATAGAACAAACTTTTTAGAATTTTGTTTTCCTGAATCTCAAACTCTTACAAGAATGAACACAAATGATTTAGTCAAGGCACTTATGCATAGGCCCAGATTTTGCAAAGGAACATTCTCAAGAAATTGACAACTAAATTGCACACATCATTGCAAACTGCTTAAACATGCACAAAAATAAACCTAGCATGAACTGGGTAACATTTTTTCAGCAATAAATAGCAAATCATGGAAAATATGGAGAGACTGGTTATTAGACTAACCACTTAACCTGCAAATTTAATTAAATTCTGTGACTAACATGGTCTAGTACCTGTAGTGCAAGTCTAGCAATATACATGTACAGTACAGACCAAAAGTTTGGACACACCTTCTCATTCAAAGAGTTTTCTTTATTGTGTTATTTAGCCCAAACAAGTCTCTTCTGCTTGTTGCCTGTCCTTAGCAGTGGATAAGATATTCTACCATGAAGGCCTGATTCACACAGTCTCCTCTCAGATGTGTCTGCTACTAGAACTCTGTGTGGCATTGACTTGGTCTCTGATCTGAGCTGCTGTTAACCTGCAATTTCTGAGGCTGGTGACTCGGATGAACTTATCCTCCGCAGCAGAGGTGACTCTTGGTCTTCCTTTCCTGGGGCGGTCTGCATGTGAGCCAGTTTCTTTGTAGCGCTTGATGGTTTTTGTGACTTTTGTGACACTTTGTCAGTCAGTCCAAAAAATTGGAAAAACTTTGAGACATTCTTAAAGTAATGATGGCCACTCGTTTTTCTTTACTTAGCTGCTTTTTTCTTGACATAATACAAATTCAAACTCTTTGAGAAGGTGTGTCCAAACTTTTGGTCTGTACTGTATATTAACTTCTCCATTGAATTTAGTTCAGATTTTATATGAGATTTCTCTATCCTTACCTCTCTCGCTCACAGTTTGACCTCCTCAGCACTCTCACTGTGATACTCTGCCACATACAGGCTCTTATCTATGCTGCTAGGAATGGGCTTGATCTCTGTGCCCAGTTGCTCTTCAATGCCCTTCAGGTTAAAGCGGTCATCATATGTGATCAGGTTAATAGCCAGACCCAAGTGCCCAAAACGACCTAAGAGGGGAAAAATTGTCACCATATACAACTGTGACCAAACTTTTTAGAGCCCTTATGTCTCTCCTAAAGTATGCATGCATTAACACTTGCGATTTATTAAAAAATAATTATTAAAAGTGAAAAATTCTAAATCTTCCACCTAACAAACACAGCCAACTATTCAAATACTAAAACCAAAAATTTCAGACATGTGGTCTTAACTTGCAACCTATTAGAGGGAACCAGTCCTGAATTTATGCTCTTGGACTCAGCTGGTACAGACAGGTGTTCTCTGATATCTTGTGACTGAAACGAATATTTTATATAAATGTAAAATTTTGTGCACATAATGCAATGACAAATCTCAAGCACTGTCTAAATGCAAAACACATTAGCTTTTGCCAGTGTAGGCACGACTAACCAACTACTGCAATCACCGTGTGGATTATCATCCTATGAGCACTAGTGAAGACCAGGGCCTTGAAGATATCAGGATCGCCACTGGTGAGTCATCTGTCAAGAATTTCAAAATATTTAAATTGTAAACAAACTTCTACATGGTTAAGTAGTGGCACATGTGCCATAATTTCCTCAACACTTGGGTCTTATTTACATTACAGCATTTTGGCAGACACCCTTGTCCAGAGCGACCTTGCGTTTAATCCTCAATTGCTCAGATGAAAAGACTTGTTCAAGGGCCCAACAGTGGCAACTTGCTGTTCATGGGGTTTGAGCCTGGTACCTTCTGAACCGTAGTCCAATGCCTTAACCACCGAGTTAGCCCAGAGCAATATCTAGACTAAAGTAGTCATACCCAACCTATTGCATTAGTGCTAGTGGTCAAGCAGTGCAAACATATTAAATAGCGCTGCTCTGACTACAAATGAGGGCATGGGTAATGCATCAGTATCAAAATCAGAAGGACTGCAGCATTAGGTTACAGAACTGAGGCAAAGATGAATGTAGCTAAATAGAAACCATTTGCATGTGAAAAAGATGCATATGCAACTTGGTTGCAAAAGGCTCAGTAGTTTAGCAACCTGATGTTACCTACATTCATCATTCCCCTTATTAACATCATGATTTAGGTTTACTAATCATCCAGCCAGCCAAAATGTTACTCATTAAGGATTACCAAACATGTATTCCTTGGAAAACTACAGATCAAAACATGATGGCAAGAAAACACTGGGGTGGCTCCAGGACAAGTCTCTGAATGTTCTTAGGTGGCACAGCCAAAGCCTTTACAGCCAGACTGGAACACCACAAAACATCAGTAGAGAGATGAAGCCTGTGAGGATCTAATAGAAGGAATGAGAGAAAAAACTGGCCAAATTCACAAGCAAAAAAGCTGAGCAAAATAATCCAAAAAGACTGGAAACTGAAATTGTAAGGAGTAGCCACTGATTACTAATTTAAATGAGATCGGTTTTTGACTATAGAGGTAATATTTTCTTTGTTCTGAAGGTGCCAGAAATGCATAAGTGCTGTCTCAATTTCAATAAGACTGGAAAAAGTAACAACGGAAGTGGTTACTGATGGAAGTTTCCGGCTCCGTTGTGTCTGCTGAATGACCCAGGAAGCCATGCTAAACTTGAGACCAATTTATCAGTTATAAACAAATATTTATAGGTATTTAAACACATCTATAATGTAAGCCCTGATAGGGTTGATCATAGCAATAATGTCAATCAGGTAACACCTTCTCTCAATATGCACAGAAACCAAGCAACAGGCAAGTTCAATTTCTATACGGGTATAGTGTTTATTACTCCAAGTAGACAGATGTAACCATGTTAGGACATTGGGGAAAAGGAGGGGCTGGCTCACATTCGACCTGCCCCTAATTGAAATCATTGGACATAACTAGGAAAAAGCACACCTGTCTATATAAAAGGTCCCAGTTGGTAATGGACGACAGAGTGAAAAAGCCATGAGGTCGAGAGAATTATTTGTAGACCTGCAAGACAGGGATGCGTCAAGAAATTTCTGCATCGTTGGAAATGCCCAGGAGCACAGTAATGGTAAAGTATTCTCAAATGTAAGAGATTTGGAACAACCAACAGTCTACTCAGATCTGGTTGTTTAGCCAAACTGAGTACACTTGGGGACAAAATGCCTTGGTCAAACAGGTAAACAAGAATCCAAGGGCCACTATAAATTAGACCCAGAATTCCCTTGTGGAGATGCGACAGCCATACAAGACGACAACCATCACTGGACTTAAACCCATTAAAAAACATCCCATCCAACCAGGTTGATCCTGAACAATTCTGCCAAGAAGAATGGAAGAAACGACCAAAAGAAAGGAATGCCAAGCCTGGTGGATCATTCACATGCACACTTAAGGTCGTCATTGCAGCTACAGGTTCTTTAACCAATCACTAAGCAATGGGTCTGCGTGCTTATGTAAATTAGTTCTTCTGTCTATATATTTTTCTATAAATTAAACTGTATTTGTGAAGTACTGCATGTAGAATGATGAGGGTTTGAAAAAAAATAACAGAATGTGAATCTACCAAGATGTGGAAAAAAAGGAACTTAAGGGTCTGAAAACTTCAGCACTGTACATTTCTAACCTACACAGTGTAGAATGAAATTCTGATTTGGATCAACAGGCTTTATGTGACAAAAGAATGCTCTAGAATAGAACAAATTCATGCTTTTCAGTTCAGTGTGTGTAAAATATAGTACACAAACTGAAACAGCTCCATCTCAAACCTCTACCAAGCAAATCGTAAATCCTGTTGAAGTTGTGATACAATGTATTTGCAATTTTAAGGCCCTAATTGCATAGAGCATTTTCTCCCACATCACATACCATATCCATTAAAAGGCTCACTATGAAGACATGCTAAATGAGAAATGATTGTTGCTGCTGTCAACTGCAAATAGTGTTGCAAGGAACAGAAATATGCATTTCGCAAAAATGGCTTTTTAAATTGCTGCATTTCTAATTAAATGATGGCACAGTAACTTCTTAAGGTAGACAGTATGACCAATAAAATTATAGGGAATATTTGTGTGTTGCTCTTTAATCAAAAGCTTATGTGAAACGGGACTAGATGAAACATGATGCCTTTTTTTCCCTCCAACCTACCCGATCTGCCAATACGATGAAGATACGTCTCCCCAAGTTTGGGAAAATCAAAGTTGATCACCACATTCACAGCCTGAATGTCAATTCCTCTCGTGAACAAATCTTGAGGAAAGGGTGGAGGAGGGAAAAAAAGGTTATTACAAAATCACAAGATGCTATGTTAAAAGCTACAAGTAAAAAAAAAAGTTTACCTGTGCAGACAAGATTTCGGCAAAGACCATTTCTGAAATCATGGAACACACGGTTCCTGTGTTCCTGTAAGAAAAGGGCAAAGTTTTTTTTTTTTTTTTTTTAAACCTGCTTCAACCTTTCCCCAAATTCTGTGCACAAGAAAATGCAAACATACTTAAAGTTAATGAAAAAGAAAAATTTAGATGTTTGCTTATACTTCACTACCATCAGATGCTGGCAAATCTGTCAAAAAATATCCCAGACTCTAACCCATGTTTGTAGATCAGCAGCACAGAAGGGAAGATATGTCTACCTGTCTCATCTTAGCATGAATGTAGAAACAGGAATAACCCAGCTGGGAGATTTTCTTGGCCAGGAGCTCCACTCGTTGGGACGAGTTGCAGAAGATTATAGACTGATTTATCTGGAGCTGAACAATAAAGCAGGGGAAAGAAAGTCTCAAATGTCTATTGCAGAAAAATATTAATTATTAGGTGTCCAGAGGGAAACTTACCCTAGAGAAAAGTGTATTAAGGCAATGAACTTTCTGCCTTTCAGTCACATATGCATAATATTGGGTCACACCCTTCAGAGTCAGCTCCTCCATAAGGTTTATTTCATAAGGCTTCTGCAGATGGGAATTCTGCACAGGACCAAGACCAACAGCACAGTCAAAATAGTGACGGAAAAAAATGGAATTTAAAGAAATATTCAAAAATTAAATTAAACAAAAAACGTCATTGGCTCATTTGTGATTTGATAACCTTAACAAATGAACACTGCATAAACAATATGATGGAACCGTTAACCTAATATTTTGATGCATCACTGCAAACAAGCAATATCTATAGCTCTCAATGAGATGTCTGCACCTGTCAATAGGTAGTTTAGCCCACTCTCAGTAACCAAATTGCTTCAGTTGTCTCCAGTTTGAAACAAGCCCCTCCAACCCAACACTAAAGATGGAGCTGTGGTGACTTGCTAAAAAGCTCCAGCTTCATTTCCTTTGCACAAAGGATTTTCTTCGAGAAGCAGGGAATCTTGTCAATAAGCATTTAGCAATTTAACCCTCACCTTTTAATGTTTTTCCTTCAACATCATGGTTCTCTAGATCATCTATTCAGTGCACTGTTGCACAAAGGCAATAGATGATACAAGCAGAGTGATGTACCTTGACACTGGAATTCAGCTTGTATCGCTGCAAAATTTCTGTGCTCTTTAGCCATCTTTCACATTATCCTTTTGGGGATGGTTTTCCTTTTGCATCCATATCCAGGGAGGCTAGCTACAGTCCCAACTGACATTCAATTTCCTATTATTTACAACAGTAGTCACAGGAACTTGTTCTAGCGTGCATTATGCTTGGAGAGATTTTATAGCAATTGCCCTTTACGTTTAATTAATTTTAAATCTCCTCAAACAACTGCTTTCTCTTATCCATTTTCAGTGTGGTGCATGTTACCCAACAGAGTGATTACTTTTTAGTTTTAATTTACACTGAATGACTACAGGATTGAAGATGTGGATGCAATTTACAATATAACCTTTTGTACCAAAAAATCCCTTAAGAAATACAGTTAAAATACAGTTTATAGAGTAAGCGATAATTTATATTTGAAATTTTCTTTGCTGTATTCTACAGCATACAAAAGGCATGCATATACACAATACAGGTGGACCTTCAATAAGCTTTAACGTTACCAACAAATTCACCCTTGTGGAATCTGCAGTGGCGATTGAATAGTAACAGTACAAGTATGGTGGCGTGTATATTATCAACCGTCAACCATTTTTACATCTATTATGGAAAAACACTGCAAGTAAAGTGCTATGAAGCAAAACAGTGGACCACAGGTTATGGAATCAGGTAATGAAGAGGTATGAGTGATAGAGCTGTGAATTACAGGTAGACTGTCGATTTGATTTTTGGAAGCTGCAATTTTCACTTTGACAGTACTGTTTGCTGCCTGTGTGTGAAGCAGCTATATTTCTCAGCCTTAATATGCTGACATGTGTTGTTAACTGTTTAAATGTCATGCCTCAATCCCTCCCTCAGCCTGCCAGTTGTTTAGCTCCACACTACGTTTCAGTATGTGGCAGTAATGCCCCAACCCATACACTCAAAAGAAACAAAAACATAGAATCTTCAACAAGTCATGAGTGAACTTTACTGCTGCCTAAACTCCCTCAAACTGTGGAGACAGAAAAAAAAGTTTGCTCTCATTCAAAAGTGATGCGTTCAATTACATCTCAATTACAGAGGCTAAAATTTATAGCTAAAGCGCTGAAATCAATTCAAGTGAGGTATACGATTTTCACATCCAGGATATTATGATTATCTTCCTAACTGCAAAAAGAAAATGTAGCGTTATGGACAGAATGATTGCAATTAACCATTCCTTTCATGGCTTACCATAAACTTTTGTACACTTAGTGGGAAAGTTGCAGAATACAGCAGAATTTGCCTTTGTTTGGACAAGCAGCTCAGAATTTCCTCCATCATCTGCACAAAGTCCTGAGACAGGAGCTTGTCTGCCTACACACAAACAGAAAACAACAAAATGTATATGGACACTAATTGGGGCAATTATTAGAATTATCAGTGGAATCTCAAAAGCACAGTACCAGGAATGTATTGATTTTGATTGCGGTATAATCCACAATTGCGAATTGCAAAGGCATTTTACTTGTATGTTGGAGTGTTGCATCAAATGTGGGACATCACAAAATATAAATGTATAAAAACAAGCCTTTAGGATTAACCTTAAACTGTCATGGGAATTGGATATTCTGGATTTGTAGTCAGTGTTTAAGTTTCTGTATTTTCTGTACTAATTCTTATTAAAGTTCTTCTACAGAACTTTAATAAAACAAGCAGTTTTTCAGACAAATTACCTATTTTACGTACATTTAGCTGGTAAGCAAAAATTCAGATTTTCCATGTAACCGACAAAACTGGATTCATTACATAAATTTACAACAAAGGAATGGTGGCAAACATTTCAGACTTTACTCAATAATGATGTTTTGTTTTAAGTTTAACGTGCAACAACAAGGCAGTCATATACAATATTACCCCCTTGGTCCCCGTGTTTAAAGAATCTCTGCAGTTAAAAAAGGTTTAAATGCAATTTTGAGACCATTTTAATAAAAACAACAGCTACAAACCAAGTTCTTTGTTAGCACCTCTGACATACAAGGGCTCTAAAAAAGATTTTTTTTAAAATCACATTAAAAAAGGTGATTGTTAAATTTCAGACCAAATACACTGCGTTTTTCAATACTCACTTCATCCAACACAATCATCTGCACCTGGCCAACTTTAGCTACTCCTTTCTTGATGAGATCCAACACTCTTCCAGGAGTGGCAATAACAACATGCACTAGAGAGGGGGAAAAAAAATAAAATAATCAAACACATTAAACGCAGGAGTCTAATTCAAAGTCATTATGGTCAAAACCAAAACCCTCCCTTAGATTTAAACACACCAGTCTCATCAAGCCGCATAATGTCATCACGGAGGTTCGTTCCACCTGTGGTTGCCATGACTTTAACCCCACCCATGTGTTTGCTGACCTGGATGCAGATCTGGCTCACCTGCAGAGCCAGTTCTCTAGTGGGGACAATGACCAGTGCTAAAGAGAGGAGGACAGGGGGTCCACATTAATAATGTATCAAACAGAAGGTCATGCAGGTACAGCGGAACACCAAATGATTGTATACAAGTTTTATTTATGCATTTCCCTTAAAAAAAATTTTATACCTTGTATGCAGTCTTTCTTCAGATCAATACGTTCAAGTAAGGGAATGAGGTAGGCACCACTCTTTCCTGTGCCATTCTTGGCTCGAGCCAGAATGTCTCTCCCAGACAAAGCAATAGGAATGCTCTCCTCCTACAGAAAACAGACAACTCAAGTAAATTGGGGATTGAAAAGGTTCCTTTGAGATAATTATGTTTATCTTGGGTCCAAACACTTAAGTCCATAAATATTTGGATAGTGACATTGTATTTTTGTCCCTGTACAACATCAATAAAATTAAAATGGTACAATCAACGATTTAATTCAAAGTGTTATATAAATAAATATAATTATACATGCATATACACACATACACAGTACAAACAATCCCTGAATTTTCACGAGCTTAAAAGTATACAATCAAATATATTTGTAACATACGCGGTCAATGACTGTCTAACGTCTAGAACCCACGTAGTCCATCAAACAGTTTCCTCCATTCTGATGCTTTGCCAGACACACTGCATCTACCTATATGCTACTTGTTCTTCAGTTTTATCTTCAGCAAGTGAAAAATATGCCCAAATGGGTTGAGGTCAGCTGGTTATTTGCTTTGGGCTGCTTTTGCAAGCTCATTTTGGGTCATAATCCATCTGTACTGTGAAGCGCAGTGCTATGTGTTTTGCAGCAAACTAAGCACAACTCTATACACTACAGAATTCATCCTGACCATCCATCAGCAGCCACACCAATAAACACCAGTGATCGGCAGGCGTTTTAAGCAAAATCTAAACTGACCTTTTTGTTCTCGAGTGTTGCCAGAAGTTTCCAACTTGAGTTAAACCGTCTGTATTAATATTCAGAGTTCTTATCTTGATTAAATGCTGTATTTTTATCCTTTCTTCAATTCACTGAAGAAAGAACTCTGCAATCATCCACTTTAATTTCCTCTATTGTTTTAATACTTTAAAACAATACTTTTGGTGTTGCTGAGCTTGTCAGTGCATGACAAATGTACCACATTGCTGTTTAGCCACTCCTCAGGTTTCTGCCAACTCTAGTGGGTCCATTCCCTTGTCCATTTTTTGCAACAAAGAAAATTATTTCCAACATTTATAATGGATGATTGACAGTTGATTGACCAGTGAACGGAATTGGCCGTTTTTATGCAAGCAAATTAGTCTGAAGGTATCACACATGCTTACACTGTGTCCGAAAACACAGGAAGAGCAAAGCAGCCTTTGAAACTTGCACATGATAGAAGCCACGTGTCTGATGGCTTACAGCTGCTCAATACCCATTCATTATCATAATAAGGTTTCAGACTTTTGAGGAACCTGAAGCAGTAAAATGCCACCATTTCTTTTAATTCCGACAGGTGGTCTGCACTAAACTATTCAATTCAATTTTATTTGTATAGCTTTAACAATTTATCGTCGCAAAGCAGCAAAGTCACACACTGACATTTAGAGATAATTACAGTGGGAGACGGGTACAAAATATACAGTATATTATATGTATATATAAAATTAAGTTTAATTTAAAGTTTAAACGCCTAATCTGAAGTTATTTTGTATTGCTTAAACACCGTCCTTGGTTTACAATTAAGAAAACTAATGTTATGAAGAACAGACTACATTTAATTACTCATGTTCGATTCATTTGTGAAACTGTTGAATATTATTTTTATTATTAAAAAGGTATAAAACTTTCAAGTTATGACGCAAATTAAGGTTTAAAGGTCTTAATTGTAAAAATATTTTCCAATCAAGAATTTATAAAACCTTGCTACATACATAATCATAATACAAGCTGAATCAATTCCCAGGTATTGTGATGTGGTCCCTGGTGATTCTCATCCCCAATTTTAATACGATATTTTTGTCTCCCGATAAAAAAATTATATAAAAAAAGGAAAGAAAAAAAAGTATATACTTGCCTGGATAGGTGATGGTTTTTCCCAGCCCATTTCAAAGATGCCCATTAACAACTCTCGCTTCAGGCAGTAATCTTCAAATTCATTCCCTTTGGTAGCGGTTACATCCTGTACATTCATTAAGAAATCAACTAAACAAATGTGTAGAACACAATCCTAGCACACAAATGTTTAAAATGAGAACTTACAGAAGTCTTCATGCGCATGTCCTTTGGGGGAAGCTTTAAATTCTTCTTCCAGTCATCCCCAGGTCTAACAAATTTCAAATCAAATCAAATTTAAGGCACTGAGATATGTTCTATGAAAAAGACTTAATTAAAAAAATAAAAATAAAAAAACCACACCAACAACTTAATATCCCACGTTTCACACCACTTACTTGATGACCGTGTTTGCTGTGGGCACTGGCAAAGAGTTGCCATTGTTGACGGCGCTGGAAGCTTTAATCTGGGCTGGCTGTGTTGTTTGAGGTCCCCCACCACCCCCGCCAGGTCCCCCTGTCGGTTTCGTGGAGCCTCTCTTCTGGCCATTTTGGTTTGTCAAGCCCAGAATAACTGGGTTCTCTGTTCTGGCTGTACTCATGTCTGTTTTGATATTCCTTCCAAAAAAGTGACCAGACAATGGGATGTACACCCCTTTGTTGAGAAGAATATGTCCTTACCACAGTCCAAACCAAAGTTAATGCAACTGTACTTCACAATGTATTCCTCGAGAACACAAGTCTCTTGTAAAACATCTCAATGCAAAAATCACCCAAGTAATTATCCACAAATTCTATAAGTAGGAAATTAATCGAAAGTCTCTTAAGAAATCCCAGTTTCTCAAAATGATAGTCTCAGAAACCAGAGAGGCGCTAAGCAGCCAAATGTCTAGTTTTCTCTTTTTGCATCCCCACTGCTCTTTATCTCAATTTTCATAACCGATGATTCGAACAGTTTTCAACCTGGAATAAGAGAAAAATTTTCATTGTGTTAAAAAAACAGATTATTGTCTTCACAAAGTTCAATTAATCTATACAACAGTTGATTCTTGAAGGCATTCTGCATGGGTCAGTCTCAAGATTATATGCATCCAAAGTAGTGCAAGTGGAAGTTGCGAGATTGTAGGCATCTCAAGTATACGAGCAAACAAATGTAATAAAAACAATCACAGACATGTGTATCCATGTATCATTTGTTCATTTTTCTATACAATACCAGAAATAATAATAATAAAAAAGCAAACACCTTGATTATTCAATATTCATCTCCAAAATCTGGAACAAGTCGTTTTAATTGTGCGCTCTCTTTTCATATGTGTAACCCTTTAAGTAACTCTTCAGAGTTGCAAAGG
>JAAGKR010007235.1:12556-38006 GCA_011419295.1 Clarias macrocephalus | reverse complement strand
TAAGCAAGCTAGTGACTCCATGGTATCAAACGGGAAACTCACCTCCACCACCACCAAGTAGTCTAGTCATAATTCTACTAATCTATATGCCTGAAATATTCTTACAATATTCTTAGAATAGAAAAAGACAAGCAGATACACTGGGCTATTGATAATATATATATTTTAGACATCTGGCCATGCTGTGACCTTGACCCTGTTTGGATCCATTCCAAAATCTAAATCTCTTCATCTGCTGGTAGCAAAAAGATATGTGAAACATGAATTCTACAAACATTTAAAATCTAGTTCTTTAAATGTCATGCCAACAGTAATATCAGATGCATTATTAGATTCATGCATTAAGATCAGATAAGCGCAGATTTGCTGAAATAAAAAAATGTACTGTACTACAGCATTATGGAACTTGGGCCACTATTATATATTAATTAAAGAACGCTGCCTAACTGTACATATAGACATGAAATGATCTGAATCTCAGGACAGTGCAGTGATTGAAAGAAAGAGTTGAATTTGAGAAGGTGGTCAATTCATCAATCTGATCAAGCCTTAAGCTGCTAGCCAAAGTTAAAAATAAATAAATAAATAAATAAATAAATAAATAAATAAAAAAATTTTTTTTTTTTTAGCTTGTCACAATTAAGCAGACATTTTGAGCAGCTTGAGTTTGTATAAAATATAAAGGATAAGACGACCAGAAGCAGCCGTTCATAAATTAAGACAAGACTTCTATTGAAACACAGGCAGATAATGACCTGCTCCTTGACCCAAAAGCAATAGGGTAGGTCATGGGGCCTGTGAGGATAATTTAGTACACTGAAGTCCACGGTGAATGAACACACTGGTGCAAACTTCACAACTCCAAGGCCACACCTTGCTAAGTGATTCCCAAAGTCACACCCTGGAAAGCTAACACCAGCAAACGCTTAAGATTCCTTGCCCGAGGGTACAGAGGAAAAGATATTTACCTTTTAAACACTCACCTCTAGACCACGTATACTAAAAGCTCTACTACCGCACTGCTAACTCTTAAGCTCTCATAAAGTTGACCTTGATGAAGCAGCGGTATTATTTGGAATGAATCAAAATAATTCATTATTATGTTTGGTTTATAATAACCAGCCTACTTTTATAGGCATGCAAGGTAGAGGAGAAGGTGAATAAATGCAGACCAGCCAACAGAGATGATGAAGAGAGTTGAGAACAATGGCAAAATACGGAGGGAGAAAAAGCGAAATGTGAGGAAGGGTAGGGATCAGAGTTAATTACAGTCTCCAGGCCGTACGCATAATCTGCTTACCACCACAGCAAAGCAGAAAAACAAAAACAAAACCACATCGGACTTCTGTAATATGTATGTAGGCGCCTCGTGCAAACCACTAAGCCTGCAGACAAGAGTGCACATAGATTACTGAGTCATCAGATTTGTAATATCAGGTGCGGGGGCAAAGCTGGAAGAGGCAAGCAGAACTGGATTGGTGACAAGCTGGGCCTCTGAAAATAAATTATGCTAAATGACCGCATTGTGTGCTCCAAGTGAACCACAACAGTCAGAGAATAGGACATTCAAACGGCCACACAGGCCCATTGTCATCGCCGGTTGGGTGGGACCCAATCTCACAAAGCTTGGCAGAACCAAAAAGCCTCTTTGCCTCCCGCTACAATGCAATACCATGCCACGAGCTCTCGTAAGACCTGAACTAAGGGGTTTCATATCCAGTTCATAAGAAGTTATACAAACGAAACAGACAAAAACTGTAACTGTTGCCATACATTTCCAGAGAAAGGTGGAGACGACCCAAAAAAGGAATACTGGACTTCAGTAATACATCATTAAATGTTAAGTAGAGATGACCGTCTAAAATCCCTTTAAAATGAAAATACATTCTCCTGAGCATACCCGGAATCTGCAAAAAATCCAATTTCTTATCTTTTTATTGTCTGGCAGGCCTATTCAGAGGCGAGGGAAAAGAACTAGTGAAGGCTGAAATTACTGATAGTTACAGAATTTAAAATGCACCAAAATTATCTTGGAAGGCAGTGATTAAAATGGAGAGTGTATGTAAACGGAAGGGAAATTTTCATATTATCTATAAGAGACAAGAGATGATACAATGGTACGAATAAAGAAAGTATAACGCTGCTTTGTTGGGGAAAAAAAAAATTTAAGAATACATTGCAGTATTGGTTGAGTCTTAAAGTTAGGTGGAACGTTCTTGGAAAGATTTTATACTCCCAAGTTCTGGTCTTGATTGCCACAGAATATTTTACATCTCTGACCTCTCATTAATCCCAGTAGAGATGAGTGCATGCAGGGGGTGGACTATGATATCTGGCGGTGTAACCCAGCTGTCCCCTGACCACCCGATCAACAACGGAAACAATTATCGCTCCCAGTGGCGTCTCGGCTTTCTCCCCTCTCCTCATTTACAAACATGAGCTACTGACACAGACACACTTCGGCACAAGCCAGAGTAACTCAACACCTGACTAATTAAATTGGCTTTTCACACACACACAGACACCACAACCCTTCACCTCATTTTTTCTCTCTTCCCTTTCCGGTGGTAACAAAACGCACACATGGTATGCTTTTCCGAAATATTCTTCTGTTTAACATAAAGGAATCACCTCCCCAGCAGTGAGCCTGGGAAGATTTAGATTAATAAAGCCAGAGACAGCTCCATCTGTCATGTGGTTAACAACTGCACACGCCGTCTCAATGAGAGCACTATACAGTAGGTCTGACTGCGAGAAGAAAAGTAAACGTTACACATAATAACCCTATACAACGTTGTAGTGAGGGCCGTGTGTTAGCTCTGTTCAGTGTTTCATCACACATATAATTATTGCTCATTTCCCACCGAAAGGTCAACAGGTGGGTAAAAACGCTGGGAAGCTGTATAAATGTTAAAAGAAAGGGTTATGGGTCACAGTGGAACGATTTTCACAACCATCCTCAATTTGTATTTTTTTCTTTTCCTAATTAAAACTGACAGTCCACCAAATTACTTGTTTTTGACCATGAGGAAAAACTAATGGAGAAACCGTAGAAAACCCAAGATCAGGATCAGGTTCGAGATGTCTGGTTGTCAGTTCACTCATTGTGGAATCAGTTCTTTCAAAGATACACTGAGTGAAAATGGTTAAATGTATGCAATTTAATAAGACAGATTTTTTTTTTTTTTTACTTATTGAGCCTGTACCTGTACCTGACTTCAACTTGAAACATGTACTGTAGACAGTCAGCTGCTTGAACACCAAGTTGCAACTCTACAACCGTGATTTCTGAAGTGAACCACCATCTAAATACGAACAAACATTCCAGACACTCACTCACTGTCTATACCGCTTTATTCTGTGTTCAGAGTCGCGGGGGCCTGGAGCCTATCCCAGGAGGCTTAGGGCACGAGGCAGGGTACACCCTGGACACGGCGCCAATCCATCGCACGGCACAGACACTCACTCACACACGGGCAATTTGGGAACGCCAATCTTTATGTCTTTGGACTGTGGGAGGAAACCGTAGTACACGGAGGAAACCCACCAAGCACGGGGAGAACATGCAAACTCCATGCACACAGAGACTGAAATGGGGCCTGGCCGGGAATCGAACCCAGAACCTGGAGGTGCAAGGCGACAATGCTAAGCACTACACCACCGTGCGACCCCCACATTCCAGACAGTTTTTTTTAAATAAAAATGATATTAACTATTGCGAATTTAAATTCTTACATAAACATACATGATTCAGCACAAAAAAACGCTATGAATTTTCTTTAGGAAGTGGAGTACATCAACCAAGAGCAGTCTATTACTTAATATCTCAGTGTGGCAACTGTATGATTAATTTCAGGATTAACAACGGAATAAACATGCTGACCCCACTACTGACTCCATTACCAACCAAGCCATTAAGGAGAGATCAATTAATCAATAAAAGCTGCTAAGCTTTAAAATCCACAATCAAAGCCCTTGTCTGTTTTATGTATGAGGTTGGAAAAAAAAAAAAGTCAGCCAAGCTTTAAAAATAACACATTACTTAAGAAGATACGATGTCTATCTTTAGCTCTGTCAATTCTGTGTATTCTGTGCTGAAGCTACAGCCTGAATTAATCTGCCGGTCTACAAAGACTCCCTCATTCCTCTGCACTCATCATGTTATCACTATCTTCCTCTTCCTAATTAGAGGCTTGTTCAGTTTGGCTGTTGGAGCACAAGACCTGCGATTACTTCAAGGAATGCCGCCTCCTCACAAACACAACGTTCTGGCAGCAAAGCCCTCGGGAAATGGGGCTGACTGCTCGCATGAGCCGAGGCACTGGTACAGCCTCCCACTAGGTCTTGCTCCGAGTGACTAAGAGTAGGAGCTGGCTGGACCTCCAAGCAAGACTCTGAGTAATCACGATGGGCTACAACTTACTGTAGGTCACGAAAAATCATTCACACCTCAGCAAACGTAGAATACAGAGTCAAGCCAAGTCAAGTGAATCTGAGGACGCTGGACTGACGTGAAAGCAAGACATACAGAGGAATTAATGCAAGGAACTCTGCCTGGGGAACGTTTATTGTGAAACATTAATCATCAGTGTTTCCAGACTTTGCAAAATGGATGGGCTTTTTGTGTGACTTCCATACAATGCTCCTTCAGAAAAAGGATTTTTTTTAAAAAGGCAACAATGGCAGTGTGTAAACGGTTCAAACTTGGCTAAACAAAATCACATGGCAAACAAAGTGACTATGGAATGGGCGGAGGATTGCACCATGGATAAGGGCTCCACATGCTATATTGTAATGATATTGCAACATATACAAGTGTACAAACATTGCTAAAAAGCTTTGCGTGGTACATAAAAACATTGTCTCACATGGTGTCACAACACTTTTTTGAGTGAGTCAACTGAATCGGAGGTGTGGTCTTTACTTTCGTTTTAACGTCTACAGATTGATTATATCCATACATGTCATCACATTGAACGAAAAACTATTCTTTATTCTGACTGAAATTAATGATATTGCAAAACGTATGTATTTGTGAACCTATATTAGGGCTGATTATTTTGACACATATCGCAATATGTAACATTGTACCATAGAATGCACCATTTTGTATTCTATATATATAACTAAATTATCTAGTCTAACAGCAAATAATGGCACATGTAATCTCATTAAGGGGATGTCTGACAATATGTACATCACTTAAAAAGTATTTAAAAATAAAGAAATACTTAAAAATTGGAAAACTCGACATAAATTACAAGCTAAACATATATTACCTTCAATAAACTTCAGCATTTTGATATGAAATAATTGCACAGCTCCATATTGTGGTTTAACTGTCCAGCACTAATCTTCATATCGACTTCCTTTATAGTATTATCAGTGAAATGCTGAATATCTCAGTACTAACTAACAAAGTAGTCGCTGTCTAGCCCTAACCTGCATACAGCGCATGAGATTCAGAGTCAGCAAAAAAAAAATTATACACACTTCAGGAAAATATAAACAGTATGATGTATATTATATTAATATAATATTAATAATATTATCATAATATTATAATATAATAGCAACACATTTAGTATTAAAATATTTATACATGTTTTTCTTTTCCTGAAGTCTGATATATTATTATTATTATTATTATTATTATTATATTATGCAACTCTTTCCAGTTTAAGATTTGACACCTGATATCAGGCTCCTAATAGTGTTCAATCACAGTTGTTTGATTTTGTGAAAATAGGATGACCTCAGGACACGAGTTGAGACGAGGTTCATCATCCATCACCAGATTGTTCTATACCAGCGAACACAAATTCTGATCAGCAAGCTACTGTTCTGGGCGTCTGAACTCCACACCCTGGACCTGAGAACACAGTATCCAGTTTTTAAATACAGACAATTGATTAAAAGCACTTGCTTCAACGTGCAATTTTAAATAATTAAACAAAAGAATAAACAGGATAAGGGTGTATCTCCATGTATTCAATGGCTAAAGTTCCATATGAGCAAACAGCCAAAGATCGGAAAGAAGCACATGAGATCTTCAGCAGTCCAGCCTGGACCTATTGTAGCTTCAGATTCTTGTCCTTGACTGTGTGGAGCAGAACCTGATTCGCTCTCCTAGCAATGTAGCTCATCCACCTCAAGGTTAGATCTTTTCCGCGCCGTTCAGTTGTTATTTGCCATAAACTAATCTTAGACTTCCTGTCGGCTTAAACCAGTCCGACCGCTGTCATCTGAATATTCCTCTCTTGTCAGAAAGCTTTCCTGGCTGAAGACCTGCTGTAAACTCTACAGACTTGATGCGGGTGAAAATCTCAGAAGATCATCAATTTCTGTAAAAATCAAACCAGCCAATCTGGTACCAACAACAATCACAAAAAACTCTCTTAAAGACTAAAATCACTCCTTTCCCCCATACTATCTAATATATACACACACACAGTTTAAATACAGTACATACAAGGTTGAATCCTGTCACTGCTGTGCAGATGTGAACGTGTTATCTCAGTTCATTTGTAATAGTGGTGCGAGGAAAAATGGATGCCAGTGATTTGTTTTTTTGTGGTCTGAGGGTGTACCTGGTGCCGAAACAACTCACAATCTGCAAACAAAATTTCGACCAATACTTTACGGAAGGTAAAATTTACTTAAAGAGAATCATTAGCAGTGACGAGACACAGATTCATCACTACGAGCCTGAGAGTAAACCACAGAGTATGGAATGAGTATGGAAACGTACTCAGAGAAAAAGTTCAAAAACACAACCATCAGCTGGAAAATTCATCAATGCATACAGTTTTCTGGGATTCTCATGGCCAGTATTGGAGCATGATCAGGAAAAGGTTCAACAATCAACAGCACTCTTACAGCGAGCTCTTCTGTTTATCGAAGAGCTGAATCCTGAACTTCGGATTAAACGCAGAGGACTACAATCCAAGGGCGGTGCATGACAACGCACGTCCGCACACTTCTGCCCACACTGTTGACTTCGTTTTGAGGTCTTAAAGCATCCTCCCTACAGTCTTGATCTTGTTCCATTGCACTTTCACCTGACTGATCCCCTGAAAGCACGGGAATAAAGCTGAAGGCTTGATGATGGACAAAGAGTATGGAAAAGCAAGGATGCAACTTTAAATGTAATTCTACAGCCGGCGTGCGGAAAACGTTCGGGTTCACCTTCGTAACAACGTTAATCAGCATTGTCTTGATTAAACATTAAACATTTCCCAGATTTGTCGTAGACATTCCCATGCAAACCAAAACGCACATGTCTGTATGACTTTTGAACCCCATTAAAGACTTTGTATGAACACAACACGGAAACCATAGTACGCATTACTAACCAGCTTAAAGGTTTTTGATAGTTTCCCAGTACAAAGATCTACATTTAGACTATAAGCACTAACCCTGGACACAAGTTGTGCAAAGTCACCAGTGTTGTCAATACACACATTGATCTCTCTCTCTCTCTCTCTCTCTCACACACACACACACACACAGGGGGATGTGCTGCTGCTGCTGCTGGTGCACTGCTTTGCTGTTTGCTGTTAAGATTAAAATATAGGAAAATATCTAATACCTTACAGGTTCAGGGTTTATTTGCTGCTCCTTAGAGGCAAAAACATAAAACACAAATGAATCCACACCGACACTATCGCCCTTCCCTGTTCAGCCTGCAATCAGCAGCTGATAGAGATCCAGCTCACCGCAGAGACACACAGAGAGAGACACAGAGAGAGAACACATAAATGCATAAACACATAATGTTCAACCAAATACCGCGTAATAAAACCCACCTCCTGCGTCGATTCATCGCGCTTCCTGAACGCTGCATTGTTTCTGGACGTGGAAACCCGGCCGGTGTGTGTGTGTGTGTGTGTGTTTGAGAGAGAGAGAGAGAGCGAGAGCATTGGGCCAAGCCGAATGAAAGTTGACATCATCGTTCTTATTTTACTGAGCGAGGTCCGACTGCGCATGCTCCACCCAACGGCATTCTGGGAAATGAAGTGGACTATTGTGGCTAAGTTCTAAAGTCCACACCTGGGTGTTTTCTTGTTTTCCTCGCTGCTAAGCGCTCGTGTACGTGAAAGAGGCAGCGGCTCAATAAAACATATGTTGCTGTTTTTTTTTTTATCTCAGTTTTTTTTTATTTGTTTTCAAACTATACAGAGAAAAAAGAGAGAGAAAAACCCCACAGCAAACAAACAAAACTACAACAACACACACAAACACAAAACACAAACCAAACTTCCCATCCCCCAAATACCAGACATAAATATAAGAATAATATACAAATCAGATGGCCATTTAAAATAAATAAATAAATAAAATCCAAGGAAGAAATACAATGGGCAAGTCACCATTTGAGAAAGGTCAAATTATTTGGTCGGCCAAAGCAAAGAAAACAATTAAAGAGTTGAAATGTTCAAGCATCATCAAAACCTGCAAGGATAGTGCTGAACCATGAACTTTGTGAAAGAAATGTGGTCAGAAAAAAAAAAATCGTAAAAGGAGATCAGTCGGCACGGTGCCTTAGTGGTTAGTACTGTCGCCTTGCACCTCCAGGGTTCAAGTTCAATTCCCGGCCAGGTTCGATTCCCGCCTCTGTGTGCATGGAGTTTATCCATTTACTCCCGTGCTTAGTGAGTTTCCTCTGGGTTTTCTCCCATAGTCCAAAGACATGCCTGTTAGGTCGATTGGCATTCCCAGTTTCCCTGTAGTGCCTGTATGTGGGTGTGCCCCGCGATGGATTGCCTTCCCGTCCAGGGTGTACACTGCCTCGTGCCTAAAGTCTCCTGGAATAAGCTTCCAGTGAACATGTATACAGGATAAAGCGTAGGTATTGACGAGAGAGTGAAAAGGAGATCGTTTATACACTTGGTGAAGTATATAAGCATAGTATAAAAACAACAACAGTAAAACCATAGTTTTGTTTAAAGGTGAAAGTAATAGCAGTACCATTCACATACAGTGTAATGAGAAATCACAAAAGAAAACCAATTGTTAGTGAGACTACTCTACCCAATTTGTTAGGGAGCATGAAGCTTGGAAAAAGATCATGTGGTATGATGAGTGGTCTGATTGACCCTCTTCCAGAGTGATGGGTGCATCAGGGTAGGAAGGGAAGCGATACACATAGCATGCCCATTGGAGTCAGTCTTATGATCTGGGGTTGCTTCACTTGGTCAGGTCTAGGCTTAGCAACATTATGTGGCAATAAAATTAAGTCAGCTGATGACCTGAATGTACTGAATGACCAGGGTATCACCATGAGTTTTCCTACCCTGATGGCACAGCCATATTCCAGGGTGTGTATGATCCCATTATTATATTTCTATACAGTGTTTATTACTGATTAAGTTAAACTATTAAAGCATCAGATATCATTAACTACATTTCTCAGGCATATTATTAGCAAACCCTCACCTGGTAGATGTTTACGAACACATGACATGCTGCATTAACATTTTGTTTAACTGAAGATGGGCAGAGTTTCCTCACACCTGCAAGTTTGGGGGTTTGTATCCCGTCTCTGGTCTGTGTACATGGAGTTTGCATGTTCTTCCTGTGATTTGTGGGTTTCATATGGTGAAGATGTGACAGAACAGAGAGAACACAGGAAACAATACTATCTTCTGATTTATCTCAATAAAATAGGCAGTCTAGCCCTCAGGTCGTCTGTAGACTTTAAAAGTCGCGACTCCTTAGGAGGTCTTTAGGTCATCTTGAAGAAAATAAGGTAATTCTAATGACTGTGAGAAACCAATTCTACAATAGACCTTAATATGAGATCTGAAATTACTTCTGAAGATCTCTTTGGTGTTAACATTGAGAGCTTTAATGGATCCTGGAGACATCCCAATATGTCTGTAACTGCAGCCCAGATGTGCTCAGCTCTGCCGTTCTATGATGCGGTGTGGCTCAGCAGTAGCTCATTTACATAGACACTGAAACAGCACATTTAGGGAAGGAGTGAAACACAGGGAGAATTTGAGGTATAGAAGATGCATTATCTGAGAGGTATTCCAACTAGAGCATTAACACATGTACTTTGGGAGACCTCTGAGACCTGCGTTATCTTGTTAATGCGCAGCATGGGGCATTTTTAAAGCCCCCGCCAATTAATTCATTCACCCTCAGTAAGTACTTTATCCTGGTCAAGGTCACAGTGGATAGAGAGTCTGTATGCGAGGTGAAAAGGACACCTGGCACCATGCACACACAATCAAATGCTCATTAAGAAGAGTGTATATTTTATACATAGACATCATAAATGTTTTTTATTTTATTTTATGAGTCACACTAATGACTGGGCATTAGTAAAGGTCAAAGAGTCAATGTTCTTGTCATGATACTTCTTATTGAGTTACATTTCACTTGTTTTGCAGTCCATTCCTTAGCAATGAGATTATCACTCTTTAGTAGCAATTCCAGTCCATTGTGTTCGGATTTCCTCTCCTCCATATTGAATTATGGAGAGGAGGACATGCATCTGGATCCTTATCAGGATTTGAATGTTTTCTCCTTAGAGAGCGAGCAGCAGACCAGGGATGTCCTTGCCAAGGCTTACTAGGGCCTTAATAGGAAGGTAAAGTGTCCTGAATAAAAACTGGATAATTTCCCTTGAGAAATGACTCTAAGAATGATTTTTTACAACTTGTGAATATTTTACTGATGACTTTTAGACATGCATTTCGTCTATAGTTTCCCGTGAATCTTGCCTTCCTTTTCCCAAGTTGACTAAACGGAATTATGTGTCTCATAGCTAATGGAGAACTGAGACAGATAGCAGGTTTTCTCCAAATAAGCTGGCCGGACATACTGTACATTGTAAAACAGCAGTTCAATATGTAATGACAATGCAGATCTCTGCTACAGAAGTCAAGATTTCACAGAATATTTAACACACAGGTAGTTTTGATGAGCACTGTCGCCTTGCACCTCCAGGGTCCGAGTTCAATTCCCGGCCAGGTTTGATTCCTGTGTCTGTGTGCATGGAGTTTGCATGTTCTCCCTGTGCTTGGTGGGTTTCCTCGGGTACTCCGGTTTCCTCCCACAGTCCAAAGACATGTAGGTTAGGTTAATTGGCATTTCCAAATTGGGTGTGAGTGTGTGTATGGGTGTGTGTGCCCTGCGATGGATTGGCACCCTGTCCAGGATGTATCCCGCCTTGTGCCCTAAGTCTCCTGGGATAGGCTCCAGGCCACCTGTGACCCTGAATACTGGATAAAGCAGTATACATGATGAGTGAGTGAGTGGGTAGTTTTGAGACACACTGCCTGGCTAAAAAAAGTCACCATTTAAGAAGGGTCAAATTATAGGGCTGCATCCAGCAAAGAAAACAACTAAGGAGATTTGAAATTACTAGAACTGGTTTAAGAAGCCTTCAACATGTTTTCAAAACCTGGAATGATAGTGCTGGATCATAAACTTAGTGGAAGAGATGTGGTTGGGAAAAAATCTGAGATTTTTGCAGGTTGTGGCATAGTAAAAGTAAAAGTTGCATAGTAAAAAAAAAAAAACAGTAAAAACAATAGCTGTGTTTAATAGAGGAAGTAAGAGCATTTCCATACATGCACATTGTGCGAAACACAATGTGCGAATCACAATGAAAACAATTGAGGATTTGGCCTAAACAGCTGGGTGGCCATAAGAAAACCACTTGTTAATGAGACTAATCAGAAAAATACAGCATATACAGTGTACAGTTAATACTATGTGTTAGCTTTGATGCACCAGCAAAGAAAACAACTAACAAAGGTTAGTTGTGCACATACCTTTGTATAAAAATAGGTTGTTTCCGGCAAAGTGGATATGACAGATAAGACTTATTCTGTAAATCTCATTGCTTTCAGTTTCAGTTTTCTTGTAGGTATGTGAGCCCTTCCTTATATTAGGCGAAATGTCTTGTGGTTTTAACCTCTTAAGACCTGGACACCACTGTTGTGTACATTGCATTTCCCACTTACCTTCTCTTTATTGGTACCTAATATATATGAACTTAATCAATGTTTTCAAACAGAAAGAAGTCAAACAGAAAGAGAGTTAATGTACTGTGATTATGGGCGTGTTCACGTCTCCAAAACTGCATTGGAAACTGGGGACCTTTGCATTCAATACTTTAACAACCAAAGAGAATGTCTCATAAAAGGCATGGAATATTTGATAATTGTGGGTGGAGGAAAATTCCACGTCAGCCTTTTTCTAATTCATAGACAAACTGCTGAACAGGTAGCTCCTTAAAAAGTGGAATTTAATAAACAATACTGGGATGAGGCCTACCTGTCTTTAAAGTGATCTGTGAGGTTTGCTTTAAAGCTTGTGTTTCCGTTCTAGTCACACTTCATTGAGTATTTTTTGGAAATCAGAAAAAACTTTAGAAATGAAAGATTTGCGTATATTATATCACTGTATTAATGTCCAACTGTGTTGGAAATGGTGAAATATTCATATTTTCATGTGTGAGATGAAGGATTATGAATGATGCAGCCATGGGCCTTTTCTGGCAGTAATAACTGGTTGATATGGTTGATATGGTCTCTTCTTTATGGATAAAAGTGTTTAATTCCTGATAACTGTATGCAAAATAAAATAGATAATATTTCAGGAGAAATTCATACTAGACAGAATGATCTGTAATATTTTTAATAATTTATGACCTTTTATCTCAATATGAATTGTGTTTCTAGAGTAAACAAGGTAGTTATTTGTTGTAGTCAGTCCACGTCCACATGTCTGTCCGCAGGGCCATTTACACAGGACACATCTGCACAGTACATCACCTGTCTGAGTGATCAAAGGCTAGTATCTCACTCCAACAACAGCGAGTGTCTCTCTGTAGCGTGAATGTAAAAGGCACACATAGCTCTCAATACAGTTCACAGTTATTGACGTTAATGTTAAGGACATACGGTAGTTTAAAGGACAGCATGCGGTACCAGTCACATGCCTTTTGTTCTGTGATTTATTTTCTGCATTGTACAACAATACTGAAGATTTCATAACTATGACATAACGGATATGGAATTAGGTAATTAAGTAACAACAACAACATCAACAACAATCAGTTGTTATTTTAAGACACAAAGGTCAGCTGTTCTGGAATAGTTCTTGCAAGAACAGTATTGTCAAGTGCATTTGCAAAACCCATCAAGCACTGTGATGAAACTGGCTCTCATGAAGACCTTCACAAGAAAGCAAGACCAAAACATCTTAATATCAACCTCTAAAAGCCTCTCTCGCTCACTCACCATCTATACGCTTTATCCTGTATTCAGGGTCGCGGGGGGCCTGCAGCCTCTCCCAGGAGACACAAGGCGGGGTTCACCCTGGACAGGGTACCAATCCATTGCAGAACACACACACATACACACACACTCACACACTCGTTCACATGAATCTGTCTCTGTATGTCTTTGGACTGTGGGAGGAGACCGGAGAACCCGGGGGAATCCCACCAAGTACAGGGAGCAAACTCCATGCACACGGAGGCGGGATCCAAACCTGGCCGGGAATCAAACCCCGACCCTGGAGGTGCTACAGTAGGTGACAGTGCTAACCACTAAGCCACCGTGCCGCCTCTGTTAAAAGCATATTACTGTATATTTTGGATGCCTTCAGCATAGTTTTACAATGTCGAAAGTAATCAAAATCAGGGAAGATCATGGAAACTTTTGACTGGTAGTGTATTTAAAAAAGAAAAGAAAAGAAAAGCTCATGCTGAAGCACATCAAATATTTTTATGTAGATTGTGATAGTGCAGCATTTCCGGTGCTAATATCCCCCTGTGACATCACAGGAAGACATTATTCATGCACTTATAATAGGGTTTAATGAGAGGGGAAAAACTAATCTTAAAGATAAGTAATATTGATCAGATTTTGCTGTTAGCTTTGAAGGACAAAAAGAAGAGCAAGCAAACAACCAGTCTGAATAAAATAACTGAGATGATCTTTGATTGGTTCCAAGCTGTATAACTCGATTGTAGAAAGTGATTAAATCCTAAATCAACTCAATTGATTGATTGCAGGAATAAAATGTAGTCTGTAGTAAATTTTTCCTGAAGTCAGCTGCTGGATCAGCCAAAAGACAAAGCTGTAAAGCTACGGATTATGATGTTGTCTGTATTATTTATCCTGTGTAGGATTGTGGTGAGCTCAGGACACAAGGTATGGATGCACCAAGAATGGATGCATACAGGTATGTTCCAGTCCAAATACATGCATTATAGCCTGGCTGGTGTTTCCAAATTCCAAACTGAAATCTATATGATATATATGAACTGAAGACTCTCCTCTGTCAGTTATAGCCATAACGTTATCCAATAGATTAAATAGTAAAGTATATAAAAGTACAAGGTATAGAATGTAAAAAGACCCCGACTTACTTCTTACTGTAGTGAGACGTCATGTGACAGTCAGTGTGCAGTTGTGTGCGTTACATGGCGAAGCGAAGGCCTAAGGGCAGGTCAGTGATTGAATAATTAACCACTATTTCCCTCTATAACCCAAGGAGTCATGCTGCCACATTATCACATGATGTTCCAGCCCTGTGGGTGGTGTGTGTGGTGGATGGATGGCCAGCAACATCTGACTTACATTAAGTGTATTGTCACATTGTAACATGCAGCATTTCCTAAATTAGGTCAAAACGTTAATACTGTTTTAAAATTAATTGAGCATATACTGTAGAGACAATAATATAGTGAGACGGCTTGTCAAAGTGTGAAAAATGTAACTGCAGTGAGCATCTTACTCAAAAGATTTACCTCGAATTACAACTCAAGCAAGAAAGATTGCATCATAAAATGAAAAAGTCAATCATATTCCAATGTGCAGTTGTGACTAATGCAAGGACACACAAGGGTGTGTGTGTGTGTGTTTAAATTCAGTTTCCCCATTGCAGCTAATGGATGATATATTAAATATAATAACTTTCTTTAATGGAAATGATTTAATATTTTTTATTTATTTATGCATTTATTATCCATTTCATATAGGAAATAAATATTGGGTGACTATGATTTCTTCCCCCCAAAATAATGTCTTCAGAATTTTTAAGGATATGATTTGATATGGTCTGGTAAACAGTACGAAGGTCATCCTTTTTTTCAGTATCTTTTTGAAGTTTTAAGACCTTAAAGTTTTACTGTCATTAAAGAGACACACAGGAGGAGTGGATGCTATTAAATTACTTGCCAATTTCCACATTGTTTTGTAACATATTGCTTTTTTAAAATATATATATATAATTTTATCCATCATCCACATCAACAATGTATTTTGTTAGTTGGGATCAAAGATTTCTATCTATTGTTTTCAGATTTATTCAACCGTCTAGGAAACATTGCATTTTTATTTCAAATACAGTACCGTACCGGACCGGACCGCATATATACTGTACATATATACAGTATATTAATTGCATAATAAAGATAAATATAATAGAAGAAAAAAATAATTATTATTATCAATATAATAATGATTCAATTTATATATATATATATATATATAATCATCATCATCATAATCTTGCAGGAAAACATCTGTAGGCCAGAAAAAGATAATTTTTCCAAAACAGACTGTTCCAGACAGACAGAAATAAAGAAAGAAAGAAAGAAAGAAAACAAAGGAGGCTTCTGGGGTTTGCATGCATGAAAAAAAGCAGGCTTGACAAAGTCCTCAGAAGGACTGTGTGTGGTTCGGTGGCATACTCAGCTATCTCCTTATAAAACAAGCCAGAGACTATATTTTAAGCAATGAGGCTTCACTCTAATTATTAACTTTATTTCATTAATTACATTTTACCACTTTTTTGAAAACATATGTGCTTCTTCTCTCTCTCTCGTCAATCACAGCAGCATCCGCAAATTGTGGGCATCTGTGAGTTCATGTATGCAGAAGAGGGCATCTATACAGAGCTTTCCCCTACATGTGTTACACTAGCCTGTGACGCAGAATGAGCAACAGTGAGAAAAAGATGTGGATGCCTTTTAGGAAGCTTGTTAGCTTTAACCCAGTGGGTAGCTCTCATATAATAGTGGAGAGCTGGCTGGTGGGTGGCCGAGACTAAGTACGGGAATCAGTTGAAAGAAAGAAAAGAATTTCTACAGGCAATCATTCACCCATACCTGGTTAAGTTGGTTAAAAATGATCAATTTAGAACATTTATTCTAGGCAGAGCCTTGTCCTCTTGCATAAAAGATAGAAATGATTTCAAAGACCCACAGAAGTCCCTGCAGTTCCACTTTGTCCTTGGTTAATTAAAGAGTTGCTCTGCTCCTCACTGTGCTACCAGGCCTCTGGGGCTCAAATACCATAAAAGAGCTTCACACGCAAAGCACAAGCTGTCTCGTTAACAAAACAAGTTTTCATCCTCGAGTTTGTTTGTGCAGCATGTCCATGATGTCCCTTTTTTGACTGGTTGTGAACATACTGTATTTTTGCTGTATAACCATACTGTATATTGGAATGATTGCAAAATGTACCACAATACACAGTATAAAGTGCAGATCTTATTTTAAGCGTGGGTCTATTAGCAGTGACGCTTACAATGCAAAAATGTTATCGATTGCAGAGACGGACGGGAAAGAGCACTTAGAGACAAGAAGACATTTGATTCAGACGTGGGCTGGCTAACTTTCTGTGCTTCATGTTTTAGTGAGGTCACATGGAGATTGAACATATTAAACATATGCTCATCCTCCCATCCCGGTTTGCTAAAAAGACATGAATGATGAGCAGTTTCCCCATAAAACTCAGCCGCCATATCAGACCAGCTAAGCGACCGCCACGCCATTTATCATACAAGTCCCCTTTTATCTATGGCTTCCTGTGAGGATGAAAGCTAAACTCAAATGATGGCCGTGTGATTACTGTACATTAAGCCTCTAATAGGTTTCAGTCCAGTTTTAAGCCCAGGTCCTGAGTATGGATCCCTGGTAAAAGGGCCTGATTGCTGATGCTTTAATGGCTATCAGTGGGGAGGCAGGATGATCGATGGCCAGAGCGGTGCACAACAAAGCAGCGCTCCTTTCTTCAGCTGCCCATAACCCAGGAGACCCACTGCGTCTCACTTCTGAGACCTGACACGGCCCCAAGGCAGCACAGGGACAGCACCAGCATGAGGGAACAGGCCGGAAATATCAACCTCTACTCTAATAGCCTCTGCAGCGCAGATGGGCCACAGAAGACTAGCTAACGAAGTCTCTAGTTTCTGTAATTCTGATAAAAAAATACTTTTAAATCTTTAAAAAGTACTTTCTTTTGTACGTCTTTTGTAAATGTAGGTGGACATCTGGGCATCACACTCACATGTGGGTCTTCACTAAACCTTTGCCACAAAGTTGAAAGCACATGATTGTCTAGAAAGTCTTTGTATGCTGTAACATTACAATTTTCCTTCACTAGAACTAAGAAGATCCAGCACGACAATGCCCCTGTGCACAAAGCCAATGCCAGATCAAAGAACACGTCTTTTTTTAAAAAAACAATAGGGAAAATCTGGACCATAGACCACTTCTTGCCCAGCATCATCCAATGAGACCTTGGCCTTCTTTGATCAGCTTAGCGTTTAAGGCGTTGGACTACTGACCGGAAGGTTATAGGTTCAAAACCCAGCACCGCCAGGTTACCATGATGAACCCTCACCTGCTCAGATGTATAACGAGATAAATGTAAGTCCCTCTGCCTAATGCCGTAAATGTGAAACGACCTCACTAATGCTCTTGGTGCCACACTCTAAAATCTTGTCGAAAGCCTTCCCAGAAGAGTGCAGGTCACTATAGCAACAAAGGGGGACTAAATCAGGGATGGGATGTTCAGCAAACACATATGGGCCATGGTCACATGTCTATAAACCATTGGTCATTAAAAAAAAAAAAAGGTGTTTTATTAAATGTGTAGATACTAAGGTTTTTTTTTTAAAGGTGGCACAGCACTTAACAACATCCGTGGTTCTATTCTAAGCTGAATTTCCCCCCTAAAGCATGAATGTGTACATGTGCATGGTGTCATGTACTAGACTGGTACCCCATTTAAGTTGTATTTCTACCTCGTAAAATAGCTTTAAATATCTTTACTTTATTGTAAAGTAAAGGGCAGATTTAAAATGGTGTTAAATTGGGTCCCATCTGGAGTGCTCGATGTGAAGCTGTCACCCACTCCCTCGGCCCGTAACTCTCAACCCTCCCCTGAGATCTCGCAGGCCTCATCTGCCTTTCGCCTATTCAAAATCAGTGTCGGACTGCAGAGCCAAACGTCACAGGCTTTTAACTATGGGCCAAAGGCATTGGGTTTTGATTACATCAAGCATATGGCTGTTTTTATTTGGAGACCCAATCACAGATGGTGACGGGAACACACATCTGGTTCCAATTAATCAATGTTTAGTTTATTCAGTGCTGGTGAAATCAAATAGGAAAGGAGTTGTCAATATGTCTAAATAAATAAATGAGGTCATTATAGACTGCTTGTCTTTAAAAAAAAATAACGCAGCCTTTTCAATGTGCAGGGTTCTGTAATTAGAGACCAATGTACACCTTGTTATGCTAAGTAGGCCTGTGTGTACCTCCTAATGAATATTTCATAACCGAAGTACTATACTAATACTAATGACATCTTTAAAATCCATTGTCAAGCTGGGACTTTATGGGAATGCCATATAAAGGCAATAAATTGAATGGCGTTAGAACTGAAAATTTCAGTTGATTTGTCCTGATAAAAGGGGAAAAGTGCTCAAAGATTCAGTATGTTGACAAATCATAACAAACCAAATGTTTTAAAGAACCTTTATCTGACATCGTATCCTGTCAAAAATGGAAAAAATCTATAAATCCATAACAAATGATACACCATAAAATGACCCTAGTATTACTCTGGTACTTCAGATATTACAATAGTAGGCACCATAGGACTTTATGTACAGTATGGTGGTCGTACTATGGCATGTACCACCAGGCACTGGTGAACGTTAATGATTACAAATTATACATTTTTCTGAGCAGTCTTGGAAGTTATCAAATCTTGCAGAAGTGGGGAAAAGTGCTGACCGTCTGGAACACATGATCATGCGCTGACTAGTCTTTGCCCCAGAAAACGACGTTCATGTAGAAATCCACACAAGTACAATACCATGCAGAGAAAGCACTTCTGGCCATGAGATGAAATAATGCTGTGTGAGAGTCTGCTGCATTCACCCCAGGAAATTCCATAATCTATACATTTGCACATGTCAGTTCAGGCCTGGTGTCACATACTTGAGGGGGAAAAATCCAAGCAAATCACACAAAGCAGTAATTGACAGAATATAACCCTACAGAGACACCTAGTGGTTGTAAAGGAAAACTGCAAACTCTGCTTCACATTTTAACAAACCTTAATACATTAAGGTTAACAGTTAAAACTTTATTATGCATTGGACATAATGTAAGGTTTAGGGGTACCAGAGTAGATGCATTTATTAAATCATGGTTAATTAGTCCAGGAATAGATATTCAGTAAACTGATTATTTTGGTCAGGGTGACAGAAGTTCTGGAAATTTGACCAGGAGTACTGGGCAGAAATACACCTTAGATGGGATGCCAGTCTACCACAGTGTATGACGCACGAAATGAACATATACACAGACACAATTTAGAGTCAATCGTAAGAACAACAAAAAACCCAGAGGAAATATACAGTAGTAGCCTCAGATTCTTGTTCTTGCCCGAGTGGAGTAAAAAGCAATCTGGTCTTTTCAGCAATTCTTATATATGCATGCATTTATTTATTTGCATTTTTTGCACATTTTGTTAATTCTGCTCACCATGGTTGTAAAGCACGATTTTTTTTGTCCAGATGTAAGCGGAAAATGTGCAAAAACTATTTACATTAACCTGAGCGATTTTAACCCACTTTAAATTCCCTGTTAATTTACCAGATCATTTATCAACAAGAGTTCACATTATACCTGCTTTAACACACAACATTCGAATGGTGACAATCCTCAATCAGCCAGTGGTGAAGCTCTTAATAGAATACATGAAGCAAACATTTGAAATTAGAAAACACTAAATCTCGGTTTTTGGTTTACATTACTTATGCAAGAAAAAACATAAAGACACTGGAGTTTCGTTTTAGGTGTGTTTTAATGAAGACACTGATTAATCTTATCCTGTGATGAGTACATTAATTTCCATAATTTCCAACGTACTGCCAGATTTAGAAAAGGAAAAGTATATCAATATGCAGCTGTAAAACTAACGTACATTATTTACATTCTGGAAAAAAAAAAAAAAAAAAAAAAAAAACAGTGCCATGGTTTCTTTATGGAAGTGAATGGGAGTGAATACTGAGGACTAAAAAGATTTTTACTCCTCCATAGTCCCTTTTTGCCTCATTAGAATACAAATATTTCAACAACTTTCAATTCATGTTACAAAAAAAAAAAAAAAAAAACACTTCATAATGAATATACCAACAGACCAGGAAGGAAAATCTTCCTGCTCTGAATAAGTCTTTTAATTCTCTGAAAATTGTTAGTCAAAGTCTTACAATGTTACAACCATGAGGTTTCGCTAAGGTGCTGTGGCCGAACTCTGGCGTCACCTCACCGAGTTGCGTCTCTGAGCAGATTCATGGCACCACAGTCTATAAATAAGCTGATTCAGTCCAACATACAGAACAGTTCAGTCTAACAGGACGAAGTCACTTCCTGTCTGAATACATGAGGAGGGGAAATGTGGACATACTGCTACTGTATTAGCAGCTTTGGGATATGGGTGCGTGTTCATATAGTTTTCCTATCTAACAACAAAATGCACAAT
The DNA here is from genome assembly GCA_011419295.1 of Clarias macrocephalus. Taxonomy (NCBI): domain Eukaryota; kingdom Metazoa; phylum Chordata; class Actinopteri; order Siluriformes; family Clariidae; genus Clarias; species Clarias macrocephalus. The sequence continues at coordinate 17,190 of JAAGKR010007235.1, read as the reverse complement.
GTCATGGCCATTTTTGCTTAGTATCAAAAAATACACCAAAGGAATTGTGGGCAGGCACGGCACTGAAGAGAAATACTGCGATTTCATCGTCCCTTGGTTTTAAATGAAAGGTTAACTCTAGGCCTAATGGGCACCTAATGCAGTAGTGCATAAATAAAAAGAAAACCACCAACCTTCATTTCTTTTCCATACAGTTTTAGACCATCAGTCACAATAATAAAGATAATAATAATAATAATAATAATAATAATAATAATAATACCACCTTAGGCATAATTCTATACAGTTTATTACACTTTTCTGTAAGCGTTCAAAAAACAATTCTTAACTCTGCTATTTTTCAACAAAAAACAAAAAAATAATTTGTCACATTTTCACATTTTGATTTTTTTTGTTTGTTTTTTTACAGCTTTAGTTCATTGGCGATTTTTGAAGCTATGTTCTTGAATGCAATGGATGTTCCAGATATTCGCTTGAAGCGCACGCCGTTGAGAGAAAGACGGGGCAACTTGCACACCTCCATCTCCCACTGGACGAGGCTTTCTGCATGGCCGTCGCCATGGACACAGAGCAACAGGAAGCGTTCGCGTTGCTCGTAGTCGCAGTTGTTGGCATCGAGCACCTTGCGGATCTCGCGCATCATGTCGCTGGCCTCCATGGCTGACGTGGTCTTCATGCTCCAGGTGAAGCGCAGGGAACGGGGCTTGGTGTCTTTCTGATCTTCCTTCTGATCCCCGGACACGTTCCGACTGACAAAAAAGAGAGGAGAGAGCGGTTACATATAACCACAGTCCGAGAGCTCAGTGTGGTGTGTATTAGAGCTCAGAAAGTGATGATTATGAGGGATAACAATCGCTGCTTAGCAGAGCAGGAGAGTGATACAGGTAGTTTATCATATATGTTCTCCTCAGTGCAACATAACCTTGTATAAATGCATGCATGGGAGCGCAGCATACAGCATACACGAACATTGTTTTTGTTCTTCATGCAAATGTACGAGAACAGCTCAAGAAGAAGAAGGGGGGGGAAAAAAAGAAAAAGGAAATTAGGGGAAAGTAGACTTTACTAGAGCCACAGGAATAATATCCACCCGCCAGAACTGGATGTGAAAGGTTATCTTTTTATTTAAAAATATTCCACTTTAGAGTATCATCTACATTAACCTTTGGGCCTCAAATAATTCTCAAAAAGCATCAAATGAAAAGAGTGCTCTAGGGTGTACAATCCCTTGTCCTTCACACAAAGTAGTGCCCTTTATCAGGGATTGGAGAGGGATTTGGGATTCAGCCTTATGTTAGAAGCTGGTTACCTTTGTAGCTATAAATTAAACAACACTGATTGTTCAGAGGTGATTCGGACGGACTTAAAAGCAGCTACTAAGGAGACAGCATGTTGTTTAAAATGACATAACGTTATCAAATGTGTTTTCTTGCTGAAAGTGCTTCTGTGTCTGGTTCTGAATGTGGGTTTTGCCAGGCAGCTGCTCTCACCTCAGTAAAGTGAAACTGCTTTCACACAAGCTGCAACCAATAGTTATTCAGTTATGGTTATCAGAACACATGTGATGCATATAGTTAAAAATCCAAGTCCTGTCACTTGTGGAATGGGATCTTTTCCAAACAGATTGCTTGGTTGGAACTAACTATTGCATCATAATCATTTAAAAACACATCAACAAATACATCACTTTTTAGCTATGCACTGATGCACTACAGTGCGAAGAAACAAATAAATTACCATTAAACCACAGATTATCCTATCGGGTTCCATTTCTGTTGATTGGTGGAGTAGATAAAAAAAAAATAGAAAGAACTATGACTTAATACAGCGGCGTAGCAGAGGTCAATTATCAGAACACTTTTAATGACAGGAGCAATATGATTTTTTTTTGTCCACAAGGTGGCAGCAAAGCAGAAAAAATTGTATGGAAATCTGTCTTCATTCATTCACTGCTCTTATTTACACTAATATAAACTCACATAAACAGTCAGTCTCAAAAGAAAAGATCAGTGAAGGTTACAGGAGTACAGCTCGAAGCCCAGCAGTCAGACACGGCGCTGAATTATGAAACCATCCAAGCTGAAAACATATTATCTAGAATTCACACCTGATGCATTGTGATCACACCTGAGTCACATGCTGACAGAGCAGCACTCTGCTAATACTCTTTATTAAACATTATTTACGTTATGATTCTGAATCGGAAGCAAATGCACCAGGGAGTGCACGCTCAGGTTTTATGGGAGCCTCGGCATCAATATGTAATCACCTTTAAAATAATAATAATAATAATAATAAGAAGAAGAAGAAGAAGAGAATACACCAAATGCAGAATGTATTCAGGCTAAAAAATATCTTTACTATACTATGCAAGCAGTGCTATTATTAAAAACAAATCATCACTATACAACAAAACAGTCCATAAACTGACTCATGGCCATCAACCAGATGCACTTACGTTACATATCATCATAATTGTCTTTATGACCCTTAATTTATAGCCCAAGCGGTCGGAGACACCTCTGATTTAGTTTTAGCCCCGTTTTGTTTCTGCACTCATCAGCTGCTACTTGAATCTACACTCAAACTGTGGTTGAACTTTGCAATCAGAAACTGAGGATACGACGGTACAGAGCTCAGCGCCTTGAGGAAAGTTTCAGTGCTGCAGAGGCAGACAGGAAGCACAGAGAGAGCACTGGGGAGAGACTGCATAACGTGAGACATCCTGTCTCACCTTGAGCCCTCATGTCTGCCATTCCTCTCAAACTCTGCTGCGAGTCTTTATAACCAGGACTTAAAAATTATATATATTGATCAGAGGATAAGACAAAAGAGGTTTTATGATAGCCTTGGTTGTGGTGGAGGAGGGTTTACACATGCTTTCATAACCCAAGAACAAAAAGGAGAGACCATGTTCTTATCTTGGTAAAAAAAGAGAAAAACAAAGAAAAGAAAAAAGAAAGCTGTCTGGTGTCTTCATATTCAATTTCCTGAGGCTGAAGGGAAGGATACTGCTCATGCACTCAGAAGAATGGGATCAAACAAGAGGAGGAGAATTCTGCAGCTGTTCTTTCTGTAGTCTAGGAATGAATTTCCTGAAAAATCAGACATCGTGTCAGTCGTTACCTGATTTGGACACTTAATATTTGATGGAAACATAATAAACAGGGCAGGAAACAGGAAGGGAGTTTTTAATTTGTGCTCTTGTCTCTGGACTACACTGATGTACTTCCTCTACATAACAGAGTAACTCAACTTAAACTATATTGATCACACTTGCCCCTCATGCATTTACCATAAAAGGGGGAAAAAAAAAGTTTCAGGATGGAATGGAACACGACTGTAAATGTGATTGGAAAAAAAATAAATTAATTATGAATAGAGTGTCTATGCAAGATGAGTAGAAACATTTCCAAACTGAAGCCAGGACAGCTGTAATGACAAGTGAGTGGAATCTCTTCAGGTGTAAACTCAACATAAACTGGTTTCAGTTTTAAATACTTTACTCATTCCTCACAGTTCCACAGGCTATTACACACGCCAAAGGAGTTTTCCTTAAGTCAGCATATATTATCATTCCAAATGAATGAATAAATTCATGATCGTCATTGTTTTAACCCCTAAAAAAGTCTGTATGTCCTGCTACTGATGCATGGTTCAATCCCGTGCTTATTTTCTCGTAAAATCGTTCTGATACCAAGCTTACTACACAAATTGCCCGTCCTCCCCTTCATGTCAAAGCAGGATTAATGTTGATAACTATGACAGATCTATCCAAGCTTAGCATCTCTTGTTCTCTGGGCCTCTCATTTGCATGCCAGACATTTCCAGAGATGTGTTTTGTGACAATAGTGGAGAAGTGAGAGAGAAATACAACAATTTATCTTATGTGATAAACACAAATGGGCAACAGGGTTATAAATAATAGAAAAAAAAGATTAAATGGATTAGGTGTGTGGAAAAAAAAAACATCAGAAGGATATTAATGAGGAGTTTTTACAGGAAGGCATTCTACATGTACAGCAGTTTGAAGAAATAGCAGGTTATTATTTGATATCTTCAGAGGGCATTCCCAAAAGTTCTCTGGAACAATGCGAAATACTGGAATGGGCCTTCAATATCGACAAGTACGCAAATAGAAGTACTTGTACTGGATCTGACAAAAAGTGCTAATCAGTGCATCCCTAGAAAATGTGGGCAAAGTACACAAATCCTGTACTTGGGTAAAAGCAGAGATTCTCTAAGGCAAATATTACTCAAGTACAAGTCCTCCATTTACTTGTGTACTTGAGTAAAAGTACACAGGTACTCACCTTCAAGCATCAAGCTCACAGTAACCCTTTTCAATGTCCGCTTCAAATACTACACACCAATGTGGTTAGGTAACGTTACACCAAGCAGAAATGTAGGAGTAAAGATATTTGCTTTACTTTTGAGAGTAAAAGTAAAAAGTATCCTCTAATAAAAACAACTCAAGTAAAGTACAGATACGTGAAATATGTACACAAATACATGCACTCAGTTAGCTTCTACCTTTGGTCTCTAGTAACTATGCTGTAAGACTTAGAATTATGTAATATTGCCTGAAATATTGTCAAGCTGCAAATACTTACTTGTAGATGGTTATCATAACA